>PVJS01008801.1:35169-52209 GCA_004027185.1 Glis glis | reverse complement strand
AAAAAAAAAAAAAAAAAAAAAAAAAAAAAAAAAAGGTGTCATTAAGTTGCGGAGGGCCTAAGTAGCTGAGGCTGGCCGTGGGCTGGTTGTCCTGTTCGGGGCTTGCTCTCTCCACGTTGTGCACAGAGCCACAGGACAACCAGCCCACCACACCGATGGACAGATAGATGTCCTGCACAGGTACCAACCCACCCCATGAGTGGCGGCCGTTGGTGCCCACCGTTCTCTCTCGTCCTGTGTTTATACACAGTATTATGTCTAGGTATTTGTCTACACAGACCCTAAGAACCAGGGATACTTCATCCGCCCTCAACCAGTGAATGATGTCTCTTCAAAGTGCAGACCCCGCACTCTACTAAGGAGTGTGAGAACTCCAAACATCCAGTTAGGTCAGAAGCAAAAACTATGCAAAGGAAAGAAAGATGACCAACATCGACCTTAAGGGTTAGAAGTATAGATTAGGAGAGGAGTCGGACTAAAATAAGTGGTAAAAGTGCCCATCTCAAAGCTTGAGAAACAATGGAGTATGGTAAAAAAAAAAAAAAGCAAGATTGCCAGACAGAAAATAAAGACACATGAAGCAATGCTTTCCTAGGTACCTACAGCAACCAATTAACATAACCGGGGGAAAATATCATATACAACAACAGAATTCTAAGGTACCTATGATAGCATGCCCTTACACACACTCACTCACAGGTACTATCGCCATTAATGGACCACGGTTCTAGCCTATTACCTAGAGGAGCTTGGAAGTCACGACCGTCCTCACAAGGAAAAAGCTGAACAAACTGAAAATCAACCACTTTTCTTGGCTCTATCAGAGAACCAAAGTTCTAAGGCAAACCTCCATCCCCAAACGAGAGAGAGACAAACAGAGAAACGCAGCTCGCCCGGAGCAGAAACCTCACTGGAGTCAAAAACTGGTACAAAAACTTCCAGGGTCATCGACTCAGTATCGCAGACTGAGCAGGGACTAGCTCCAGAGAGAAAAACCAGAGTGTTAGGGCGCCTCACCTCCAATGGCCCTAACTGAGCTGCTTTTATTTTTTGATACCGTTATTGGTGCATCAGCGTCTTAGAGTCTCACATCATCATGTAGTAAATAGTGACAGCGACATACATGAGCACAGTTGCCCACCGAGCTCTCAGGGTGCAGACCAGACAATTCCCTGAAGCTTCCGGCCAGGGAAGGGGAAAGTTAACCATTTCGAAATACACCCAGGGCAGCCTTTCCCCTTTAGCAAAGGCCTGGATTCACGGGAAACTCTGACCACAGCCAAACCTTGTGGGGTTTTGCCAGAACGTAATTGACCTGGGGAAGGGAGCAGCCAGGCGCAGTCCACTTCGGCCGGACTGTCTCCCCCGGCCTTCCAACATTTCCTACAAGGGAGTAAAAGCTGAGAAGCCCTTGTCATGGTCACAACCCAGACACCCTAACCCAGGATCACTAGAAGAGTGAGACCTGAAGAACCGTAGAACACGTTCCTTGCTCGCACACCTTACACTCCTCAATAATGACACAGAATTACAACCAGAAAAGCTACAAGACCAAGACTTCATTTAAGAAGGAATTCTCAGCCAGACATGGTGGTACACACCTGTAAACCCAGTACTTGGGAAGCTGAGACAGGAGGATTGCAGGTTCAAGACCAGCCTCAGCAACTTCAGCGAGACCTTGTTTCGAAATAATAAAAAGCGATGGGGAAGAGGGGGAGCGAGGAGGGGAGCGAGGGGATGTAGCTTGGAGGTAGAATGCCCCTGCTGTGTTCAATTTGCAGTACCAACAACAAAAAAGATTTCTCAGGAAAACCCAAAGACAATAGGAGAAACAAAATCAAACACTAGAAGCAATTCCAGCCTCTGAAACCTACAGCTACTACAAACACAGCCCCACTCAGCCTTCAATAACCATAAGACTTCACACCAAAGGCCACTTACCTCAGTTCACTGCACCTGATGGAGGGAAATATTCAGTGTTGACAGGAAAAAACACTACCTAGAATTCCATACCTTGTACAATTATGCAAACAAAAATGGAAGAATTTGTTTTGCCAGTAGACTTGGCTTAAAGAGAAATGCTAAAACATGTCCTCCCAAAGAGCAGGAGAATACTGTACGATCAGAATCTCAGATCCACGTTAAAAAAGGAAGCGCGGGGGGGAGTGAATGCAGGTGAAGCCGGGCCCCTGGCAGACTCCGGTCAATTCTCCGCAGGTTAATCTGTAATTCCAACGCAAAATAAACATCCCAGTGAGGGCTTAATGAACTGCTCCTATCGATTCTATAATACATATGGAGAGTAAAAGGTCAAAGGCAACAGAAAACTTTCAAGGAAGCATCTGGCGGGGATGGTTAGCCCTATCACATCTCCAAGTCTTCTAGGATGCGGAGGAGGTGCTACAAGCCCACGGCAGACAGCGACGGACAGAATCCAAGAGTGAGTCTAGAAACAGGTGCAGGAGGGAGCCTCCCAAGAGCCCGAGACAGTACCACTGACGGTGGAAAGACATACAGACTTGAAGGGTCTGGGTGCAATTGGCTATCTATTTGATTTTTAAAAATCAGACTTTAAATACACTTTTATATTGCTGGGCATGGTGACGCACGCTTGTAATCCCAGTACTTGGGAGGCTGAGACAGGAGGATTGCAGGTTCAAGGACAGCCTCAGCTACGTAGTGAGGCCCTCCGCAACTTAGTGAGACCCTGTTTCAAAAAATAAAAAATAGGGCTGGGGGTGTAGCTCGGAGGTAGAATGCCCCTGGGTTCAATCCCCGGTACCAAAAAAAAAAAATACACTTCTACTGGTGCATTGTAATTATACATCATAATGAGGCTCAGTGATAGAAACACCATATGTTTCTATCAACCCTTGGTGGGTTTCCCTCAGATACAAAGTTTTCTTTTTAATAAAAATGATGGAGTTTAGAGATCTAATAATGAAAAGCAAAATTTTTATAGGAAAATACAGAATAACTTTGTGATATTATAAGGACACCTCTAAACCATCGCCTTCTGATTATAGGCTTTCAAATGCTACCCAACCACCCCAGAAGCGTGTATTCCTGATAGCGAACCTCACAGGTAAACTCGCCACGCCGCTCCTAGGGCAGAGATTAAAACCAACTCATGCGTAGGATTCTGCGCCTCTATGATTAAGAATTTTAAAATAAATTACTCTTCATATCTCCAAATACAGTTGGGAGAAGCCCTGAAATGATTTAGGAAATCACTTCACACTTCCCTCCCGCTGCAGACATGACTCCTGCCCCGGCCTTTCCACCAGCCCGTCAGCTCACCCTGGCCAAGCCCAGGGACCCTAGCATGGCCCAGGCGGGCCTTTGCCCTCAACCACCACCTCTCACGGGGCTGGGGGAGACGCCCCCCCAGGAGGCCAGGCTGAGGGAAGATGGAGGCACGCCCACTCCCCACCCAGAGGTTAACACCCACTTGCCTTCCAGACTCAGCTCAAATAACAAAGAAACCATTGCCGTTGAATCTGACTTAAATCCCCAAGGACCAGCAGGGCCACTGCACCTACTGAGGCATGAACTCTAGATACTAGGCCCAACAAGTGCGGAAGCAGCAGGTCCTTCTCCCTGTGGAAGGCGTTCCCATGCCAACCCTGTCCCCGCTTTCCTCACCCGGCCCCTCTTAACCGCAGCCCCTGCGGGTTCAGTGTACACAGAGCTTTCCTTCCCCAAGGACTCAGAAGAGTCAGGGGAGATGGGACAAGGCAGTGGAGGGAGAGGGAGACCGGAGACGCTACACTGCTGGCATTAAGATGGAGGAAGGAGCCAGGAACCGAGGAACGCGGGAGGCCGCTGGAAGCTGGAAAAGGGATGAATGCATTCTTGCCCTAAAGCATCCAGAAAGAACACAGCTACACCAACACGTGGCTTCCAGCCCCAAGACCCCAGGCTTCTGAACACCACAACTGTAAGGTAAATGACTTGGAGCATTTGAAGCTGCTACGCTTGAGACAATCTGTTATAGCAGCAACAGGGAACTAGTGCTGAATGGGAGTCCATACATAGAGACGCTGACTCATGTCAGTTCACTACACTTACGTTCACAGAGCTCTAAAAATCACTTTTTCCATACTTATGGGAACTTTTTAATTCAAATGTAAGATACTTACATACAGGTGTACCAATCCTGAGTACACAATTCAGTTAATCCCCACCCTTCCACTCACCACCTAACCAGTGACCACCGAGGGAAACCATCATCCTGACTTGTAATCGCTGCGTTTTGTGTTTTTAAACTCTGTACAACTGGAATCATGGTATTCTGTGCTGTTAACTTGAGCTCAATATTACATTGGTGACATTTATCCACATTTAAGAGTAACCGCTGTATAGTACTCCATGGTCTGACTGCACCGTCACTTAATCATCCAGGGACTGTTGGACATTTGGATGGTCTCCAGTTCGTGGCTATGAGTATTCTTGTATATGTATCTTAGTGAACATGTTCACATTTCTGTTGAATATATATTTAGATATAAATTGCTGAGCAGCAGTCACAGTATATACACGGGTTCGGTTTCTGCCAAGTAACTTTCCAGGGTAGTTGTACCAATTTATGCTCTATCAATTTCCGAGAGTTCCATTTTTTCTACATCACATCAATATTTACTACTAAGTCAAATATGTGGCTTAGAATTATTCAGTATTAGTCTCCAGTCTTTAGTTTAAGATGTTATTAAAGGACAGGCTTTTCATTTATAAAAAAGAAGTTATGGGGGTAGACCTCAGAGGTAGAATGCCCCTGAATTCAATACCCAATACCGAAAAAAAAACCATTTTAGGAAAATTATATTACTGCCATTAGTTCTCTAATAAAGAAAACACCTTTATTTCTCACACTTTGCTATTAATATTTTTTAAACCACTATGAGTGGGAACAAATTCTTTGCGCAAACCAAATTCTTGGAGTTTTCTGACTGCTCTGTAAGCCAGACTAAAGACTTCCAACTCTGAGGCACCGAACGCTCTAGAAGCTCTGAGGAAAGTCTGACTCAAGCGGCTGGTCTCAGGAAGAGTTAACCACATTTAGCCACGGCCATGTAATAAAGTATTGATCAGGAGCCTTGAACGGAGCGTGGGTGAAAATTTCAAACAATGCTATGCTCCTCGGGGTGTGGATTTTCCGCTTCATGCATTCCAATCACGCTCAGGAAGAGGTAATCAGAAGATTTCCCAGGAGTTACGGCATTAAAAATATTTTTATGAAGCTGTGAGTTGCGATGATACCTCTTCTACCACAACAGAGGCTGTAGCTTCCATAATTAGTATGCCTGCATTTCATGAGACCATAAACGAATTAACTTTCTACTTCAATGTGATACAGATAAACACTGGCTCTTAAATTAGTCATGAGGTCATTATTAGGCAAAAGAATCAATGAACAATATCCCAGCAAGTAATATCTCAATCATAGACCTAAAATTCATTGCTAAGTGCTATGGAGATCAGTGTGGAGATTCCTCAGAAACCTGGGAATGGATCCACCATATGACCTGGCTATACCACTCCTGGGTATCTTTCCAAAGAGGTTGAAACCAGGGAACTACAGTCATATGCATACCCATGTTCACAGCAGCACAATTCACAATAGCCAAATTATGGAACCAACCTAGGTGTCCATCGCAGATGAATGGAATACAAAATTATGGGATATCCACACAGTGGAATTCTACTCAACAATGAACAAAATTATGTCATTTGCAAGAAAATGGAAGGACCCGGAGAACATTATGTTAAGTGAGATTAGCTAGTCACAGAAGGTGAAGGGTCATATGTTTTCTCTAATATATATGGAAGCTAGGGAGTAATTGGGATACCAGAGGGACTCAAGGTAATAGAGGAGAAACCACAGTGGAGTCAGGGAGATGGGTCTAGGGGAAGAGTGAGGTTCACTAAAGGAGTTACTATCGTCGGCTATGTGTACATATGTGAAAATACCAGTCAATCTCAGTACTATGTATGGGGAAGGGAGGAGATGGAGAGGCAGCCATCTCCCCCTTTTAGTGAAATAAAAATATTTTACTAAAAAATGATAGTGGAGGAATATACACACAAAAAAAAAATTAAAAAACTCATGGCTAAGAAAATGACCATGACAAACAGGGTTTCTTTTTTTTTTTTTTTTTGCGGTACCAGGGATTGAACGCAGGGGTATTCTACCTCCGCACTACGCCCCCGGACCTATTTTTTATATTTTGAAACCGGGTCTCACGAAGTTGTGGAGGGCCTCACTAAGGAGAGAGAGGGAGAGAGAGAGAGCGAGAGAGCTGAGGCTGGCCGCGAACCCGGATCCTCCGGTCTCCGCCTCCCAAAGTACTGGGATTACAAGCGTGCGCCACCACGCCTGGCTTCGACAAACAGGGTTTCTAGGTATGGTGGGTAGGGCTACCTGGATAAATACTCTTACTATCAAAAGTGCCAGATAAAATATAAAACAAAATGCTAAAAATATTTAAGGTCTGAAAGGACAGTGGGGGAACTTCTAGATTAACTCCTGGCGAACGCTTTAGGCAACGTGGGACTGACCATGCGAGGCATCCCCCAGCAGTCCTGACTCGGGGCTCCAGGGGGACTGCCGGGGCCCACTCCTGCCAGCACGGGAGAGTTTTGTGAATCTCCTCACACTTGGGGGGGTGCCTGTAGAGAGGGGATTACACTGTCAAAGGAAGGAAAGACCCGCACACACACACACACACACCAAAGCCTCAGAACCGAACCCTACGAAATGCCAGTCTCGAAGCTGTATTCTCAGGGAATTGCATGCTGGGTCCAGGTGACCTTGGTGTAAGGTAGGGTCCCAACTGGCAGGGCACTTAAGTTGTCTGGCAGAAGCAAAAGCAAGGCCTTTCTAGAGGATGAGCATCCAGGTTTCAGGGAGCACCCACAAAGAGACTTCAAGGACAATGGCCAGGAGGAGGAAACCAACAGCCCACCACGAAAACAAGATGATGTAGGCATGAACCAGATGTAACAGACACCACAGACAGAAGACTTTTGCTATCCTGTGATCTGGGAATTACCAGACGTGCTGCAGGACAGCTACATTTCTAAAATGTGAATAAAATCAAAAAGTGGAAAACAGCTATAGTGAACAGGAAACCATAAAAAAAGCAATACAGATTTAAGGGGAAAAAGAAGAATTTCTAGAGATGACAGAACTACTAATAAAAAACAACCAAAATTAAAAACCTCAATGGCTGTACCCAGCAGCTGGGTGGTCACAGAAAGCAAACAGAATAAATGGAATTTAGAAGGTAACAGTGACAGAGAAAAGGATGAAATACACCAAAAGGCCATACGATAATTCCTAGTTAGGAAAACAAACATACGTACTCTCCTGGCGTTCTTAATCACGTTTCGAAAATTAGATTTCTAACATGCATAGAGTATGAATCCAAATAAGAACTGAGCTAATCCTAAAATGTCACAAGCCAAGGAAGACACTCTTAAAATGAAGGAGTCAATGCAAAAAGGGAGGAGGATATGTATGTTTGTGGGGGGGGGGGGCAAAGATGGGAGGGATAACGTGGGGAAACAGATTCCAGAATGAAATCCTACAATGGTACCTATGTGACCCTGAAGGTGTTAAATTTTTTTTTACTTCATAATTTTTAATACTTTTTTTTTAGTAACAGGGTCTGAGTTGCTGAGGCTGGCCTCAAACCTGTGATCTTCCTGTCTCAGCCTCCTAAGTACTGGGATAATAGGTGTGTACCACCAGACCCAGCTGGTACAATTTAACTTCTAAATTCAGTCCTTTAATTCCTCATTACAGATGGTGCCTAACTTAAGAGTGGCTGCTGTCTAAAATTTTGCCTATGGGGTTGTGTGAAATTTGAGAAGCATTTTCATATCAAAGCCTTTGCCAGGATATGCCTTGGACAGCCACATAATCTCTGGGCCAAAAGCAGTCGCTGTAGTTTGGGTCCCTGTACAAACCAGCATTGCTGCAGCAGCACGGCAGGACAGGAGAGAGACACGGGGGGTCCCTGGCTCCACAGCCACCTGCCGCCGGCGCTGTGGACTCCCTTCTGTTCCCACCTGGCTCCTCTTCTGTGGGCACCTTCTGCAGAGGTCAGGGGAAGCCCGCCTCCCGCACCCAGCTCTGTTAAGGATCTCTCCAAGGCAGGGGTTCAGATGGCTGGGGGAAAGGCGTGGACCAGAGGGGAAGAGCAGAGATGAAGAAAACCCACAGGAACGCAGCAGGAAGGAGACAGACGCCCTAAGTCTTGCCTGCTTCTCTGAACGGGATTCCACGTGAGGAACACACGTGAGCCGCGCATACGTAAAGCAGAATTAACACCGGATTAGTGAACACAGAATTACCAAGGAAACCAAAAAGCCTTTTCGTTTCAAAAGCTGCCCAAACTGACCGTAGAGCGATAATCTCTCAGTAGGACAGGATACTGGACGATCGCTTCGAACGCCGACAACGTGATCTTGATAAATTCTTCCGAGGCCGTCGTTCCTAGGAACACGATCATTATCATTATTATTATTATAGGCATTTATGTACGTTTTCTGAATCTCAATATCAAAGCGCCTCAAACACAGACATGAGATGTCCCACGGCCCCCTCACCTATGGCTCCATCAATGTTGGTTTCTCCTGCGTCTATCGACTTAATGTGACTCTGAAAAAAATAAATAAATGGAAGTTTCAAAGTAACTGAAATAAAATTTAGGTAATTAGTATTTTGCTCAAAGCCCCGCTTATCATTCTTAATGAAACAATGTACAGAAATCACTAAATGTTCTTTCTATATTACAAACGCTATAATTATAATTTCAAACTGATTCAATACTAAAAATATGCCAGGCGTGGTGGCGCACACTTACAACCCCAGTATTTGGGAGGCTGAGACAGGAGGATCGCAGGTTTGAGGCCAGCCTCAGCTACTTAGTGAGACCCTGTTTCAAAAATAAATAAAAAGTAGGGCTGGGGGTGTAGCTCGGAGGTACAATGCCCCTGGGTTCCATCCCCAGTACCACAAAAAAAACCTAAAAATTTATTAAAAGCATAATCATTTTTAAATATACAAATCACTGCCCATGAGGGTTAACGCTGGAATAAATTCAGTCGTACCATAAGCACCTGCGAAGTGAGAGCCCTCCCTGGTACACGATCCTTCCCAGTGCTGTTCCCCAGGCCCTCTCGGGACCAGGGACCCCGGCAAGGATGACACCTGACCAGGTGAGACGCACATCTCCAGGGAAGCCGGAGCCTCCGCCCGGATCGAGATGCTGGAGATCAGTTCTCCAGGCCCATCCTCAGGGTGCACCACTGTTTTTAGTTCTTCCTAGGTCCCTCCGTGTCCCCTTAACTGCACACTCACACTCCATGCAGGGGCCTTCTTTGCAGGATCACCCCAACACCCCCTGAGACACGAGTCCCAGCAGCTCGGCTGTGAGCTCAGAGGCGTCCACCCCGGGCTGAATGTTCTGGACAGAACAGGTGCTCCATGAGCACCATCCCCAGGAGATGATCACCACCAGACGGGACACCTGTGTCTTATAAGTGCAGAGACACGGCAACAGGTCTTGCCCTTAGCTCAAAATAGTATACACATATTTCATACATGATAATAGCAAAAAAAAATACAAGATGACTCTAGGGGAAAAAAAAACTTAAGTATAAAGCCATTAGCCCAGAGTACAAATTGGTCTACGATGCTCCAATGGTTTTTCTTAAAATATCTGATGAATATAAAACATATACGGTATATACAAAAAACTGTATGTGTATATTGTGTGTTATGAAGATCCCTTAATCTACCATTCCAGTTGAGACCTACTACACTGTCCAAACCCAGCACTTCCTAACAATGATCTCCACTCAACATCTGTACTTAAATTGTACTTCATGCATGAACTTTCTGGAAAACCATATTCTCCCTTATGCGTGGCAATCATTTCTTTATTCCAAAATAATAAAATTGAGATGCCTACTTCATTTTAACTAGTTATCTCCACGGCATTTTGAAAACCTCTGTTCGGTTTATTATAAATATCAAAGTGAGACCGGAGAAGCTGTGGGACGAGGGTCTCAGCCGCCCCTGTGTGTAGCTTCTTCATTTTATCAACGATGGTACTGTAACGACTCCAGGCAAAGGGGAAAGATAATGCAATTCAGGAGCTACGTCCTCAACAGAAAGAGAGCGCTATCATTTGGTTTTCATTTCTACCTATATCATCCAAATTAAAGAGAAAACAAAACTGAGCTTAACGTAGAGAAATGCCATCAGAAGGAGAGACACTGCGCATGACTGAGAAGGTGAGCCCAGGTCCACGCCAACACGTACAGATCCTTAGGGCTCCGTTTTCAGCAGTTGTAGGTTTTGTCATGATGTTTAATACTACATTGGATCAAAGTGTTTCCGGGGGCTGGCTCATCCCATTTGGGGCGGTCTTTGAACACAGTACATTATCAGGAGATTGTGTTTTTCTCCAAATGTCAAACTTTAGTACCGTCAACTGATAAAAAAGGAAAAAGGTCACTTCCCTAGAGACGAACAAATGCCACTAGAATTTTTAAATTACCTCATATTGACACCAAATTCCACAACCAGAAGCAGCGGCCACATTTTGACCAAAAGCATGAAAAGCTACAGCGATACTTACAAGAATCATCCCGTAGCTGAAGAGAAACTCCTCGGTCACCACCTGAGGTCGAAATACCTGTGTGCGATCAGAGTTCCCACAGATTAAAGCCTGAAAGCTAGGAACACTTTTAGGCCAAAAAACAAAAACAAAAACAAAAAAAGACACATATGAAAACGTGTCCTCTGAGCTGGCGTGTCCCAGCTCCAGCGGACACGGAGGGGAGCCACCCTTGCCTCATGTTTTCCCTAAACGGCAGTACCTGTGACGTGACAAGGTGGAGCACGACGGGCATCAGGGGGAGACAGACCTTCAGCTGCTTCCCTTGAACCGTCGATGGGTGCTTCCGACCAGACACGTTCCCCAGGGCGGTCAGGATGTCACCTGGGAAGCAGCAGGGCGGGTGCGAGGTCAGGACAGACGCCAGGGACCACTGGTCATTGCCTGGTTGATAATGGGACTTCTAGGGTAATTCATCTCCAATAAAAGAAGTGGGTAGCTGGGCTAGGTGGTGAAGGCCTAGAGTCCCAGTGCTTGGTAGGCTGATGGGAAGATCACAGATTAGAGGCCAGTCTCGATAGCTTAGACCCTGTTTCAAAAAATAAAAAGGGCTGGGGGTACAGCTGGGAAGTAGAATGCCCCCAGGGTTCAACCCCCAGTACCACACACAAAAAAAAGTAGGTAGAAGTTGTGTCCTTTTTA
The DNA here is from genome assembly GCA_004027185.1 of Glis glis. NCBI lineage: Eukaryota > Metazoa > Chordata > Mammalia > Rodentia > Gliridae > Glis > Glis glis. The sequence goes on along the minus strand of PVJS01008801.1, from coordinate 40,876 downwards.
TTCATCAATATTGACATTGTAAGACATGGTGGCCTCTGGGGACAGAATGTGTATATATATTACATAGATATAGATAGATGCTATCAATTAACTCAACCTCTCACCTAGAAATTAAGAACAGAACTTATAACCAATTATGGTATAGTGGTGAGTTCAGAAATCGTTTTTGCATTTTCAAAACTTTAGCTGTAGCTGGGTGTGGTGGTGCGCGCCTGAGAAAGGAGGATCACAGGTTTGAAGACAGTCTCAGCACTTTAATGAGACCCTGTTTCAAAATTGAAAAAAAATAGGGCAGGGGGTGTAGCTCAAAAGTAGAATGTCCCCGGGTTCTATCCCTAGTACCACAAAAAACAAACTTTAGCTGTGATCACATAATCCTTTCATAAACAGGAAAAATTAAAATTTTAAGTGAATAGATTATAGATTACAACTCCTAATAGAATAGGATGGAAGGGAAAAAAAGATTAATTCCTAAGCTTTTCAATGGATAACAAATCCAATAATAGACTTGCTTTGTGGGCATCAGAATCTTTTGATGTCCTAAAACAGAATGAGTCTGGTATTAAGAAACTCTGCTACCAAATGACCAGATTATAGTCTTCAGGTTAGAAGTAAAAAAAATTATAATGTAAAATAAATTTTGAGGTGCTATATTTTTTAATTGTTAGCAGGGAAAAAAAGTCCATTATTTCAGTATGGAGCAAAAGGTTATTGTATATTGGTCATGAAGATAATTGTCATTATTTTAATATTCTGAATTTTTGAGTCTTAAGAATAGTGTAACAGCTTGAATCAAACTTAATATTTTAAGCACTTCCAGTTTATAGCTACATCTGCTGGAAAAGCAGAAAGATTTCAGCTACATATATGTAATCCATATATTAATCTCTGCAAATAATGAAATAAAAGATTTCTTTGGTTGTAATAAACATCCTTTGAAAATCCTTGATATTTTTATCATTTTTATAGTTTTATAGGCGCATAGATATTTTTATCTTAAAGATAATTTTTAAAGAATTTTTCAAACTTTGAACTCTAAGTCAATGTAGTCAAAATTCTTTAAATTTTGACATTTGTTTTTAAAATCAAAATCTATGTATTTTCAAGTTCTTTTAACAATAAATGAATTTGTGGCACTAATCTCAAGAGCAAATGACTTTCTTCAGATTTAGGTAGAGAGAAACTTGAGAAAAGTTACCTCCAAATAATCATGTAAGGCCAATTCTAAGCAATTAACATGCTTTTGTCTATTCTCTGAAATTCCAGCTCTACTTCAGATAACGCCTCAATTGAACATTTGGACTGCTTGTGTCCCAATCATTTCACTGATGTGAAATAATTATAAAAACAGACTTGAAAGTACACAACTCAAAAATAGCATCCCTGCGCTCGCCTGCAAGGACAGACAATGAAAACGAGGGAATGCGGAGAAGTCGCGCGGCGGGAAGGTGAGGAGTCCACTCACAGAGGATCCGCGGCAGCTCCTGCACGACATGACGGATGAGCAGGCCCAGGCACTGCGACAGGTACTCGCTGCTGCTGTGCTGCTCCTTGCCTGGGCTGGTCTTCCTGCTGTCCCTCTCAATGTACATCACCAGTCTACAAACCGGAAAGAGCCGAGATCACGTCTTGTGATAAGACGGGTGACAGCATCTGCCCGAAAATACCACCACGGCAGGCGCTTCCAGAGGGCCCGGCCCCGATGACATTGACGTGTGGATTCATAGCCACGTATCAGGCCCAATCAACTCTGCCTTAGAAAGCTTACGGCATTTATGAATACCCGTGTATTACAAAACAACACCCTGATTTCGTTAGCCTTTGACCAACCGAAGAAAACATTTTCAAACAAAAGAAACACAAAGACGTCCACACACAAGGGTTGTCAGTGCTCCAGAGACAACACAGACCCACAAGCTGACTGCACCTTTGTGGGTCCTCAGTATTAAATTCGCTAGGAACCCCAGGCAATCCACATGAATTCCAACTCTCTCAGTAAATTGTGTACATAAACCCGAGAAAGGCTTTAACACTGGGTTATATAGACAGCGAGAACTGCCTAAATCTGTATTTTTACATGTCTCTGTTTACTGGCTTTATGATACCTGCATCAAGTGTTTCCAACACAGAACTTGGGAGCACACTGGATCATCACCTTAAATATTTAGGATGTTGCTGCAAAGTTTGCGGCCCTCCCCGTACTTCTTTTCCCATTGGCTGGACTCATTTTCCCAAGTCTCCATTCCCCTCAATTCTCTGAAAGGAGTTCACTGGTTTCACTGTGCAAAAATCCCTTTAACAACTCTGTCCCCACTCACCATCGATCCCTCCACTCCTGCCATGTAAACCTCTGCACACCCTACATCCAAACCAGTCTTATCCATCGAGCCCCTCCCGCCTTGTTCTGAGCATGACTATTCTCAAAACTCATGACCTACAAGGCCTGCAAAGTCTGCCCCTAACCACCTCTCCCCCCTCCTCTTACACGGGTTCTTTCGGTCCCTTGAAATCAGGACCTCCCCCAGCCTGGATGGCTCTGCTCTTCGCTTCTTGCTAATGAATTCATGCACACATTCCAGAATTCACTGCCGTTTCCACTGACTTCCTTAAATTAAATCCCTCCACATTATCTCATAGAAGAGAATACATTAAAGTCTTACCCGACATATTTCCTAATATATTTCTGATTAGTTGATGATGCTCATCGTCCCAGTCAACTTAAAAGGGCAGTATCTGATTTTCATCCTCACACCTTTCCACTTCTGGGTGCAGTTTCTGACATGAATTAAGTGCTCCATAAATATTAGATGAATAGGTAAATATTGCCAGTGAAACTGCCTTCAGGTTTTACCTAGCTCTCTATAGCAATTCCTTCGTCTTTATTATTCCCTAGGCCTTTCTTTTTAATTCTACTGTTTGATGTGCACTTGCTTAATTATACTACTGGATTATATAAGATTAAAAACAAAAAAAAACCCTTTGTGCTTAGAAAAAATACCAGGAGCAAAATCAAAAGGCAAATACACTGGAGAAAAATATTTCCATTTCATATCACAAAAGGTTAATATATATTTGCACACATGCCTTCTCAGGTATGATTAGAAAAAGACTAAAACCAAGAGAAAAAAATGAGCAAGGGATGGGAAAAGGCAGTACCCAGAGAACGAAACATAAGCAAAAGATTGACCACTTTCCTCACAAGAGCGCAATATGTTACGAGGACATTTTTTTCCTATTCCTCACACGCCCAAAATTCAGGAAGTTGGATAAGCCTGCCCTGGAGACTCCGAGGACACTGACCCACTAGTCCACCGCTGCTCCAAGCCAGCAGGAGGGTGCTGGAGTTTGGACCCCCTGTTGAAGGCTCGGTCCCAGGCCATGTGCTCCTGGGAGGTGGTGAAACCTTTAGTCAATAGGACCTAGTGGAAGGGAGAGGGGTCGTTGGGAAGGTGCCCTTGAAGGGTCCTGCAAACCTGGCACAAAGTTCCTGCCAGCTACATATGGAGGAATCACAGAGAACCACGGAAAGAAAAATGTTTAAGGAATTAGTCGGAGCCGGGCGTGGTGGCGCACGCTTGTAATCCCAGTACTTGGGAGGCTGACAATGGAGGATAAGGGTTTGCAGCCAGGCTCAGCTACTTAGTGAGGGCCTCCCCAACATCGTGAGACCCTGTTTCAAAATAAAGAATACAAAATAGGGCTGGGGGTGTAGCTCAGAGGTAGAATGCCTCTGGGTTCAATCCCCAGTACCACACACAAAAAAAAATTCCTTGGTAGAAGTGTCATGTGAGGACCGTCCCCTCTGAGAGCAGCACCTCCATGGATGAGAGGGAGGGGAAGCAAGATGGGCAACCATGAGCCCCAAGAGTGCAGGGGGAGAGGAGAAAGACCACCACAGCACAGAGGAAGGGAACGCCGGGCATAGTGCCCGCAGAATACCAGGCTCCAGCGTCCACCGAGAGAGTGGCACATTCACTCCGCGAGAGGTTAATGACGTGGGTTTTAGAAATGCAGACTTCACGCTCTTGGCTTTAAGTCAACCTCGGCTCCTCCCCAGGAACACCATCGCCCCGCCCCCTCCGGTTCCACCAAGCTCCTCGCGCCCGTCTCTACCACGGCTCTTCTCAGGGGTGGCGTGTTGCTGGAATCCGGGGTGAACTGTGACTGTCCAGCCCCTTCGGGGTCACGCTGGACGGCTTCCCGCTGGCTCCCTGCCGAGGCCGGACGCTACTTCCAGAGGATCACAACACCACACCTCCACTTGGCTCCACGCTCAGCCTGTTTCTAATCTGTCTGCCATACATTTTTTTAACCCATAACTGTTGTCTTGTCCCATGCAGGAACAATTTCCTTTAAGTATGGGAGGCATTTTTCCTCTCTCCCATCTCCCTGCCAGAATCCTCAGCAAATCCATCATCCAATTCAAATGTCTGTTGGTAATAAAGGCTTTTGTCTCTGGGCTTATGATGGCCAGGGGATAAATGGGGAGTTGGGGCCAGATTCTTATTACAGTAACCCTGGCGTATCTATGGGCCTCCTCTGATTAGTTCTTTACTCCCTAAATATGTAACCAGGACAGACATGCTTGGCAACTAGCAGGATCCATCCGTCCATTGTGACATGAGGACCAGTATGGTAAGAAGAGACCAATGGAAGCTTGGAATGTCCCCTCTCTGCTCAGACAAAAAAGAAAAGCATATCAACAGAAAAACAAATCAGAGTAGTACCAACAACACAACCTTAAAAGGTACAGGGGTGACATCTACTACACCTCCATTTAAATAGTCTATTTAGCCAGTGCAAAATCTTGGAAAATTACCGCAATGCATCTTGAACATGAAGATCGTCCAACATGTAACTGTCGTGACTCCAGCTGCAGCTGCCATTTAACCTGCAGGACGTGGACTGCAGCACGTCAGCGTCTCAGCTGCTCCTGACCGGGCAAAGGCCCTTCCCCGCACTTAAGAGCACACACCGGCGTGTGGAAGAGCCGCCCGCGTGTATTTGCTTTTCCTCAAGGCAAACAGCTCGGGTCCACCGCCTCGCTGCAGAGCTCTCCTGCTCAGCCATTGAACAGTCTACAAACATCTAAATAGCATCCAATCTGGATGCTATTTTCATGACATCAAGCTGACCACCAGACCCGAGGACAGGTCAGCAGCAAGTATGTTGCCCAAGTGTGATAGTTAATCTAGGTTGTCAACTTGACCTGATCATGACACACCCAAGATTATGTGATTTTGGGTGTATAACAGCAGATTAAAGAGAAAGCCCTGACCTGAATGTAGGCAGCAGGATTCTGATAGGTGCGGACTTAGATAAAGAGGGAGAAGCCGCGTAGAGTGCGCACGACTCTGAGGAAAACGCATCTGCTCTCGCCTGAGATCGTCAGCCGCCGGCTTCGCCTTTCTCTGAAGAGCTTTCTCGATCTTCTCGGCCTCCAGCTCTTGGAACTGAAACCTCACCATCGTTTCTCCGAAGAGCTTCCTGATCTTCACGTCTTGGACTGGACTGAATTAGTGGTTGCTCCGATCCTAAGACTCCAGCTCTTAGACCGTTCGACCAGCTACTGGTTCCTCTGACTCTCCACGTGCAGTCAGAACCTGGGACTACATTGCTTCAAACTGTAAGCCCATCTGATAAATCCCTTTTTTTCAAATATACTCATTCTGTGTATTCTGTTAATCTAGAGAACCCTGTCCAATAC
>PVJS01008801.1:0-35069 GCA_004027185.1 Glis glis | reverse complement strand
GAGCTTAGTAAGACACATGAGACATGAAACACATACAAATTCAGGGGCCCGCCATTTCAAGGAGGGTCTGGGACTCAGCGGTCTAGGGCACGTGGGGGACATTCCTCTAGGTCAGAGACAAGTTACTGCGCCTTCTACTGACCAAGACCAAAAAAAGGAGAGGCAGGGCCTGGTAGGATTTTGTGGTTCGAGGAGGCCGCACACTCCACCTCTGGTACGTCCTCTCGCTCATTTTTCTGAGGACTCCTTGGAGCTGCTAGACGGAGCTGGGGTGAGTTGCAGCATTAGCACCTCTGCCACCTCAGCCTCACAACCCAGCCTATCCGGGGCCACCCTGAGTGTGGTAAATGGAACCCAGGGAAGCAGCCGTAAGTGAATCCTAACACAGCTCTCTGCTCTTAGAGCAGGATCATTCTCATTTGTGGGTTACTAGGCTTCTCTGCAGACGCAGCTTCTCAGACAACGCACACATAACTGACACAAATGACTGTGCGATCAGAGTTCCCTGTCATTAGCCTGACTCACCACACCACTGGGTTGGGCGAGCCCCGCAGTAACCCATCATCAAGTGCGTTGATCAACAGGAGAGACTGAGCTCGGATGGCGCCGGAATCGCCGTATCGCGTGAGTAAATGCTTCAGATCTCTTGAGTCCATACTCCTCCGTCATCACCACCCCACAGTCTTGGTTAAGATATAACCAGTTGACTGACGAAGAAAAACACCGAGTCTGGTTAGGGAACGGTTTGATACGACATGCTGCCACCAAATGAAAGGGATCGTGGCATTACAAACAGACCCAGAAGTGTCCCTGGAAAGGCCCTCCTCCAGCGAGAACTTCAGAAGGACTCATCCTGTCGCACCGGAGGATTAAACTGACACATGACTACAAGTACAAACACAGCTCAGTCACGGGCACCGGCAAACAGTTTGTAGGATGCTTGGGAACTTAGAACACGATTTTAAGGTTGGTGACAAGACGCGTGGTAGACCAAGGTAGACCTCTTGGAATGGGCAGAAAGCACAAGGACATTCATGGGGATGTTCACCAGCAAGCATCAACTTCAAAGGAGGCCCTCAACCAGGCAACATGGCGCGTCTACAAATGTCAGCCAAGACTCTTCCAGTCACCCGTGACAAAGGGGCCAAGGTGGAAAACACTGAGGCTAGGCATGAGCTCAGCTCCCAGGCAATAATTACCTGGACACTGGTGCTCCAAAAGGAGGACCGAGGCTGAGCCCCCAGCGTGGAGACCAACCAGCTTCCTAGTAACAAGTCGGTCTGCGGAAGGGGCAGCGAACCGTTCCCTGGAGGAAACCACACCCTGGGTATGGATCTGCTCTCCCTGCCGAGCCTCGCCAGCGCTGGGAAGCATTCACTTAGATGCCTCGTTCGCCATCGTGTTAATCGATAGAGCAGTGCCTCTGGTCCGGAATCTCAGTAACTAAGACAGGTTTGGCCACGGGCTCAAGCCTCCAACTCGGGGTCGCAGCTTGTGCTCCACCACCCACAGCACGTGGCTAGACAGACAGCAGGGACGGCTTGCTGAGCAGTCAGTCACGGTGCCGGTGGGGGAAGAAACGTGCTGGAAGAGTGGACTCTGCCTTACGCCATGCATAGACCTTTTCCATCAGCACCCCCCTCCGCATCCACACATGCAGATTTGAAAATCAGGGTGCGGAGGGGATCTCCTCTTGTACCTTTGCCTCCAGTCGCCATGACTTTGAGCTCTGTCGTAGTGTTTCCTAGGAGGGAAAGTTTCCACCACGGGGCCCGACAGTGACTACATTAAACTGGAAGGTCAGGGAAAAGCTGGGCAGCTAAGACTCAGGGCTCTCTCAAGTGCCTCTATGCACCGCCATATCCAGAAGCCAGTGAATGAAAACTTCAACCAAGAAAAGCCGGGTTCTCCAAGAAAAGCCGGGTTCTCCAAGGACCCACATCTCCCAGGTACTTCACAGCCCAGTAAAGTGCAAGCCCGTGCCGGGCGTGGTGGTGCACGCTTGTCATCCCAGTACTTGGGAGGCGGAGACCGGAGGATCCGGGTTCGCGGCCAGCCTCAGCTACTTAGTGAGCCCTCGCAACTTTGTGAGACCCAGTTTCAAAATAAAGGATAAAAAATAGGGCCAGGGGTGTAGCTCGGAGGTAGAGTGCCCCTGGGTTCAATCCCCAGTACCACAAAAAAAAAGTGCAAACCCGTGGCTCAAGTTCACTTACAATAGCTGAGATACCGAGATACTGACTCAGAGGTTCCTGATATACATGACTAACACCCCCCCAGATGGTAGCCTCGCCAACTGGATACAAAGTTGTCACTCAGTACTTTGGTTACAAGACAGCAGTAGTGTTTTTATATTACTTTGACAATATGATGAGCAGAAACAGTATTTGGCTATCATTTTAATTTGTATGTCTTTGATTAGTAATGAGACTGAATATTGCTATCATTATGAGTCTCTACAGTACACAGATTACACACAATGCAAAAGTTTATAGATTTTGTTAGCATATGTTTTATTTATGATTTCTACAGGATAACGTTTCTAATTTATACGTAGCCAAACTCTTAGTATTTCCTTTTACGGTTTCTTTCATTGCTTTTCCACTCAAAGCAGCCTTCCTTGCCCATATTTAAACATATTTTCTTCCAGCTGTTTATGGTTTCTTTGGGGTATATAATTCTTTAATCCATCTGGAATTGACTTGTGTATGGTCTAAGCAGAGAAACTAATTTTTCCCACGCAGTTAACCAATTATCCAGAGTAAATATTTGTTTAAAAAAATCTTTTTAGATCAAAGCAGATTTTTTTATTTCACTGATTATCATATTAATAGCAACACCACAGAGAAGGAGAAGAACAAGTCCAGGAAGACCTGATCCATCAGGAGGCTGACATTTCAGGCTCACAGCAAAGCTACACAGCGACCTTACAAGGCTATCCATCCTCTAAACGGGTTATCATTTCTGGAGACACATAAGGCCCTATTTTATCACCTGTCATATTCAACAGGAGCATGAAGCCATTTGGAGAAATAGGTGGGCATTTGGGGGCTTACCCTATCATTTTTATCTGGTGCTGACAGCTCAATTTCACTGTCTGCCTCCTGCTAGATAGATTTGAGAGCTGACATCATAGAAAAGGTGCTGAAATCTAATCCATAAAAGGCTGCGACGGTGGTGCTGGTAAGCAGGGAAAAATATCTACGTAACGGAGCAAAGGTTATGGTGGGCTCCTCATGTGAGGCTCTGGTCAGTCGCCAGGCAGATGGGCGGCACCGCCATCTGCTCAGAACTCCAGCTGCTGGTGGAGTTTCAAGGGACTCGTAAGAAAGGGAGAACACGTTTCCATGTAAACTCACAGGATTCTAACGCCTCTCTGGCCTGGAGGCTGCCTCTCTCACACCTTGACATTCAAACTTGCCTCTTATATGCACATTAATGTACTATCTGGGACGCAAACAAAGAAAAACCAACCATTCTCCATAGTCTGGACTGATAGATGTTTGTGAGAATAATTTATGTTAATGAATTAAATCTGAAAGTCTAACAACTTTGAATTTACGCTGCATGAGCGATCCCCTTAATCTTTAAAACCAACTGGTACCTACTATATTTCATTTAGTTTTTTTCTTTAGTTTTTAATTATGAGAGTAAAGGAAAATTATTAGAGACAAAGACAATGATAAACATCTGTGAGAGGACTTACAATGATAAAAAACATCTATATACCAAGACAATATAATGTCCTCAATATGTAGGTAGCAAACAATGGTGCCTCCAAATTCAAAAAGCAAAAATTGAGCTAAAAAGAGACAAAGCTACAATTCTAACTATAGACTCCAATGCCCTACATTCAGAAACTGATAAAAAAATACTAGAAAAACAGTAAGAATACAGAAGATCTAAATATAATGAAACAATAGAACGGCAACAGACATATCAAGAATATTCCACCTAACAAGTACCAGAATGAACACACATCCTTTTCAAGTGCTCACGGACCTTCACCAAGATAGAACATACAGTAACACATAAAAAAAAAAAACTTTAAGAACTAAAATCGTAGAGAGGATGTTTTTAACAGCAACAAAATTGAAGAATCAGTAACAAAATGACAAGAAACCTCTCAACATAAGGAAATTGAATAACACGTTTCTAAATACATGGATCAAAAAAGAAGTTCCAAAGGAAATAAAAGGTACACTGAGCTGAACAAATTTTCTTTATTCAAAATTGCAAAAGCATTACTGAGGGAGATTTATATACTAAATGCTACATGAGACTTTTCACAAAGAAAAGGTCTCAAATCATAAGCTTATTTTCTACTTTGTGAAGGTACAAAAAGATGAACAAAACAAGAAAAAAAATCCAACTAAATAGAGAAAATGACCAAAAAAAGCTGGTTACTCAAAATAAACTGACAACTCATAAAAAAAACAGGTGCAAATCACCAATATCAAGAATGGAAAAGGTATCGCTACAAATCCTTCAGCAGTTAAGATAATAAGAATACTAGAAAAACTTTGTTTAATAACTCAAGAATTTAGAAATAATGAACAAATTCCTCGAAAATCATATACTACCAAAACTCAAACACAATTTTTTTAATTGGCCTGGTAATTAAAGAAGTTGAATTCGTAAATTTTTAAAGCTCCCCAAAATAAATCTTCAGGCCCAGATGGATTCACTGGAGAAATCTACCAAACATTTGGAAACCCCACAAATCTTATACAATTTCTTCCAGAAACAGAAAAGGAAGGTGTACATGCCAATTCATTTCATGAGGACAGGAATATACTCACACTAAGAAAGGAGGGAGGAGGCAAGCAAACTAGAGTCAATATGTTCCATGAACTGAACGCAAACATCCTCAACCAAATATTAGCACATCAAACCCAGATATATGTAACAGAATTACATACTGTAACTAGGTAAGATAACATGTTGAATCTATCGATGCTGTTTTGTGCCTTGCTGTTTTCGGGATAATACACCTTAAAGGTGATACTATGGCTGTGTCCTTGTCCCTTTTCACAGCTGCAAAGTCCTCCATTAGGGAATGGAGATACACAGAATCCTGAAGATGTTCCTCCGCCAAGTGTCCCACTCCTGGATATTCAACCAAACAGTCATCTAGGTACGACAGTGAAGGAGGTGGGAAGTCCCCATTCAGTTAACCTTAAGATAGGCAGATGACCTGGGTGAGCCTAATCTAATGGAGAGGCTGCTGAGCAGATTATTTTCTCTGACTGGTGGCAGAACAAGGAGTCAAAGACATTTGAATGATGAAGGGCATGATTCAGGGAAAGAGAAGCCATCTTGCCAGGAAAAAGCTAAGGGATATGTTGTGAACCACCAGCCTAGGAGGACAGCCTCTAAGAGTGAAGCGCAGTCACAAAGCAGCAAGAAAGTGGGGGCTGTAATCCTACCGCTGCAAAAGAATGGATTCGAGTCAGGTGTGGTGATGCATGCCTGTAATCCTAGTACATTCCTCCCAAGATACAGAAGTCACAGCAGTTCCTGGGAGGACCACATGTGCCGTGCATCCCTGACTCTGAAGAGCTGAGTGGCTTAGTTCCTTCCAGGTAGAGGGTTTCTAGACTTGGGGTTACGGGGAGTATTTCAGATAGTGATTGATCAGAACGGCTTGCAGAAGAGGTAACCCTAGAACAGGGACCTGAAAAATCTAAAGAAGTCAGCATGCTAACACTTGGAGATCACAGTTCCAGTCACAATACATGATACACAGGGAACATGATGCGAAAAGCCCTGGGAGCAGCACAACGGGCTTCGTGTGCTCCAAGAGCAACAAGAAAAACGACATGGCTGGAAGCGACTGAGCACAAAGACTTTAGAAGACAAGAGCTGAGAGGTAGAAGAACTGGATGCGGCAGGCAGAGAAGGCTACAAGAGAAGGGAGGCATCATGCCAACGTGACTGGTGTGACTGGACAGGCCAGAGCAAAGGAACCAAAGATCACTCAGCGTAGATACTACCGCTGCTCTACAGAGACCAGACTGACTACAAGAAACGATGCATGATCATCTGTCAGGAAACTATTAATTGATCTGATGAAAAACGATGGCAGACAGAGAAGAGGTCAAAGGCAGCCAAGCCACATTGAGGTCATGAAAAATTGACCAGAACGACCTCCACTCCTGGTCATGATGGGCCAAGAGGACAGGATTCACCTTCCCATCCCAAACAAATAGAAAACAGACAAAACACACAGAATATCAGCTCCAAAGACAAAGGACATAGAATACTGAAGACGGGGAGGAGTGACCCCTGAGAGAGGAGACTCGGAGGGAGCTGTTAGGAGTGCCTACACAACCTTCATTAGGGCGATGGTCTGCACACAGTGGGGCTAAACGGCCAACACCAAGAGAAAAATCAACTCCACAAATGCCTTGCCTGTGACCACTACGTTCAATTACGGCCACAAACACTCTTGAAATGATACTGGTACTTGGCAGCGCTTTCCCATGTGAAGACATTTTCAAAGATACACAGAAATCACACCTGTGACTGATGAACAGCTTCAACTGACTTCACAAAGGGGACACTGACTTTGACCACCAGGTACGCAAATTGATACATTCTCTCCAAAAAGGATTTCCTTTTTCTCATTAGTAGACCCGTATTACCCAAAAAAAATTGTACTCTATTAGTATTTTTTTTTTTTTTGCGGTACCAGGGATTGAATCCAGGGGTGTTCTACCTCCGAGCTACACCCCCAGCCCTATTTTTTTTATACTTTATTTTGAAACCGGGTCTCATGAAGTTGCGGAGGACCTCACTAAGTAGCTGAGGCTGGCTGCGAACACGGATCCTCCAGTCTCAGCCTCCCAAGTACTGGGATTACAAGCGTGCGCCACCACACCCGGCTATTAGTATGGTTTTTATGCCAACAAAAACCGTGGAAATTTTTTCTATCTTGTTATATAGATATGTACATTTTTTTGGCACCCGAGGGTTGAACCTAAGTAGATATCAACATAATATCCACAATTTCTCCCCTCTGCCCACAAGCCTATATTTATTTACTGAAAAGAAAAAGCAAACAAAAACATTTGACGATCCGTAATCTAGATCAATCTCAGCACTCCAGGCTCTGTTCATACTCTAGAACAATTAAAAACCTAGATCAAGCCAAGCATGGTGGCGCATGCTTGTAATCCCAGTACTTGGAAGGCTGAGACTGGAGGATCGCAGGTTCATGGCCAGCCTCAGCTACTTAGTGAGCCCTCCACAACTTAGTGAGACCCTGTTTCAAAATAAAGAATAAAAAATAGGGCTGGGGGTGTAGTTCGGAGGTGGAATGCCCCTGGGTTCAATCCCCAGTACCGCCAAAAAAAAAAAAAATCTAGATCAAGAAATAGAATTTCAACCAGATTTTCAGCAATCCTCTGAGCTTTGATGGCACATGGACCCAGATAGTTCAGAAAATGATCATCGGCAGCTTCTGAGTGTGAAGGGAACTTGAGGCGCATCCAGGACAGCGCTTTCTTTTAGAAGGGGGGGAAACTCAGAGAGAGAGAGAGAGAGAGAGAGAGCGCACAAATGCAACCAGCCCAGGACCAGTCCCTAACCTTCACCCTGCTCCTCCTCTCACAAGGCTGCCTCTCTGCAGCCTACAGTGACTCATTCCAGAACCTTCCAATAACAAAAGATACAACCAAAAATGCTGGGAGTCCTAACCTGACTCCCAAAGTTAGAAACCAGGACCAACGTAACGCCCTACCTGGGAGCGTGCTCAGACCTCCAGCGTGCCAGGCGCACCCAACCTGCCTCAGGCCCCTCTGTTTCCAAGCTAAGGTTACCAGAGAAATACTAAACCCTGGGAAAACATAGTGAAAAGTTCTCGGACCAGACACACGAAGGCCAGGAAATACCGCGTGAAATGTGTTAAAACGACCGACAGCGCGGGCACGGGGTTGCGGCCCGTGGGGAAGCGCGGGGAGGCCCCACCTGGCCTGGCAGCCGAGCAGCAGCATCTCCCGGTTGTGCATCACGACGTGCAGCAGCAGCAGGAAGGCCTTGGCTCTGATGGGAGTCGACGGGCTGTCGAGCAAGCGGAGGACGGTGGAGACAAAGTCCTGCGGGAGACAGAGATTTGAGAAAACATGAAAAATAGGACAGACTCAGTTATCTGAGGGGACAGATGGCAGGACCTAAAGTGACATTAGCTACCATTTTTGTGTTTTTTATTTGTGCCAGACCCCATCCCTAAGTTTGCTTTATGAATTATTTTAACATGGAAATGAACTATAGAAAATTCACAGTAGCGTCCCTGTTGAAGAGAAAACCCAATCTTGAGAAGGTAAGCAGTGGGTTCCAATTCAGAGTTTGGGTTCAATCGCCGGCCGGCCGAACAGCCTGCCCCGTGCCTGCTCAGCCACACCCTGGAACGCACGGCATGGAGAACCAGAACAGCGGCGCTCACGACTGCACACAGATATGACCCCTGGACAAGCCTGCCTCAACAGAGCACAGCTGGAGTCTACACCTGAGATCTTGAATGTAAGATAATAGGCCACGCACTACGCAAAAGAAAAACCTGCACTTCTCTAACATTAAACACCCAACACAGCATAGATCGATAGCTATGACAACAGTGTTATTCTCCCTTTTAATTCAAGAAGCATACCACCGCAGGTGCTTTATTGATACACAAATACAAAAAAACACACACACACACACCATTAATAAATGAAAGTAGCCAGGAACACGAATCATTATTGGCAAGATTGCTACAGAGTGTGGGAATGTAAGTTCCCAAAAGCCCCTAGCAGTAGCCGTTTGCCCAAGGCACACCTGAGAAGCTCAGTTGGTTCTTTGGGCCACGCCATGGTCCTATGCCGAGTGCTCTCTTGCCAGGAAGAATTTACAGTCACGTGTGTGTCTACTGAAGAACACATACATAGCTGGGCATGGTGGCAGATGCTTGTAATCCCAGTACTTAGAAGGCTGAGACAGAGCCGGGCGTGGTGGCGCACGCTTGTATTCCCAGTACTTTGGAGACTGACCGGAGGATCCAGGTTCATGGCCAGCCTCAGCTACTTAGTGAGATCCTCCGCTACTTAGTGAGACCCTGTTTCAAAATAAATAGGGCTGGGGACATAGCTCAGAGGTAGAATGCCCCTGGATTCAATCCCCAGTACCACACACACAAAAAAAGAAGGCTGAGACAGAAGGATCACAGGTTCATATTCAGCCTCAACAACTGAGACCCTGTTTCAAAATTAAAATAGGGCTGAGGGTATCACTCAGAAGTAGAATGTCTCTGGATTCAATCTCCAGTACCATAAAAACACGAACAAAAAACCCCACATATATAGAAGCAGTCTTTGCTAGTTCTTGAATCAAATTATCAAAGCCAAATCTTGTACCTGGAGTGAAAAATGGAATCAATGCCAAGATGTCCTTGAGGAGATTCTAGACAGTACGAAGTCCATTTCCCCCACGGTCAAGTCCTAACTCTAATCTACACTCCGTGGTCTAAGCGCATCATCACAACCCCACCTGTACACATGTGATTCCAAAGCGTTCAAATTGCCACAAGTCCTAGGCTGAAAACTGTTCCAGAGTGGAGGAGACATGAGTGATCACAGCTCAAGATCTGGAAGCTCGTTTCCCGTAACGAACACTATTGGGATAAGTGCAAACCGGAATAAGGTCTATAGGTTAACTAGTAATGTTGAACCCATGTTTCTTCTTGAAATTTCTTCCTGAAATTCATGGCTTGTTTTTAAGGAAATATTCAGTGAAGTAATTAGATGCGAAAGGGTGCCGTGTCCATAACTTCTCAAACAGATCAGAAAATACACAAATCAAAAGGTAATTTTATCTGAAAAATTGAAACCGTTAACACCAGAGAGTAAAGGGAAGATAAACCAAACCTGCAAGACATAAAAGATTATAGTAAACACACCATACATCAGAATCCATGGGATATAGCCAGGCATGGTGACACACGCCTACAATCCCAGTGCTTGGGAAGCTGAGACAGGAAGATCACAGGTTCAAGGCCAGCCTCAGCAACATAGTGAGACCCTGTTTCAAAATAAATTATAAGGCTGGGAATGTAGCTCAAAGAAGGCTCCTAGGTTCAACCCCCAGCACCACACACAAAAAAAAAGAATCCATGGGATACAATTAAATCAGTAATCAGGAGAAAACACAATCTGTAAATACATTTGTAAATAAAGCAAAAACAATTTACAACATAAGCTAAAAGAACAAAATAAGCCAAAACAATGCAAAAGAAAGTAGGAAAGGTGCAAATAGGGACTACTGAGGTAGAAAATGGGAAAAGAAAGCAAAACAAAAATGCTGACTAAAAAAATATCTAGAGAACAAATCACTAGCTAAATAAATCAAGAAAGAGAGGGAGCTAGCAAAGATTAAGAAAACTGAAGAAAAAATATCATTGCCTGGTTTTAATACAATGAAATGAAAGTCCTGTGTGTTCTCTATAGAAATAGTTCTAATTGTTGGATAATGTTGCATTCTGAGACTATAGAAAGATCTGCATACCCATTCCTGTGGACATTTGAGCTGGGTATATTATGCATGAAGCTGCTGTGGGCAGTCTTGCAAATGTCTGCTCATGAACACGTTTTCACTCCTCTTGGGTATGTACCTAGAGTAGAACTTGTACCTGAAGAAGCAGGCATCTGTTCCACTTTTTCCGAGACTAACCAAAGGGTTTCCAGGGTGGTTACACCAATTTACTCTCCACAACATGACAACTATAATGGTTTCACATGCTCACCAACACCTATTACCATCTGCCTTTCTCATTTTACTTAAATTTGAAGTTCAGAACAACTATTAATGAACACAAAGGGCAGCCATTTTAGAAAAACTTAAGTATTACTTTAAAGCTATCCCAAGTTTTATAAACAAGATAATATAAGCCATTCTAACTGAGACACTAAAAAGGATTCGGGACAATGAGAGGAGGACACCTGTTTCTATCTGCTTGACGAGCGTTACAACACAGGACTGCAGCATCAATAGCAAGAAGCCAAGAAAACGAATACATACATAAATGCAAAGAAAACACTACTGCACAGTGATGTAGCTACTTATTAAAAATATGCCTAAAAATAAATGATCTGAAGTTTTATATGAAAGATAAGCATTTTCAACATTCTAGATTTAGCACTTGTAAATTCAAGCTGAAAGACATGCTAAAAATACATCTGAAGTTTTCTTTCTTTTTTGGGTGCTTACTGAGGTAACCAGATAGATATACAGACTGAAAACAATTTCTACTAAAGTATGTAATGAAAAATTCTCAATAATAGCAAGAAAAAAAATTTAAGGGGGAGAGCTTAAAAGAAATAAAATGTAGAACTTATTGAGTGATGAGAGAGCTTTTGAGTAAATGGCATGGCAACAATAACATGTAGGTTAAAGAACTTGCAGTGTGGAGCCAGGAAAACCTGAGAGGTAACAGCAGCTTGCTTGACTTTAAAATGACCCCTGCCAGGCGTGGTGGTGCACACCTGTAATCCCAGTACTTGGGAGGCTGAGACAGGAGGGTCGCAGGTTCAAAGTCAGCCTCAGCAACTTAGTGAGTTTCTCAGAAACTTAGTGAGACCCTGTTTTCAAATAAAAAAAAAACAAAATAGGTCTAGGTGTGTAGCCTAGAGGTAGAAGGCTCCTGGGTTCCATCCCCAGTACCACAAAATAAAACAAAATGACCCGATGTCTAGTTCCTCCACTTCAAAATCAAGTAGAGAAGTCACAACTCGTCCTGCAGGCCTGGCAGAGCATCTGAAGGCTCCTGTCCAACTAGATGCTGAAAAATATAAAGCTGCAAGAAGTACATTTTTTAAAATTGTTATAGAAAGGACAGAATAATGGAGGAAAAGAAACACAAGTGCATTTAAGACTTTAGATAATAAAAAAGATAAAGGAGAGACTACTCGTGAGATGACAGAGTAAACTTCTTTAACTAGAAAGACTCCCAACAGGTTGTTAAATTTTTAACTAAGTAGGGGAAGCAACCTTATGATGCCGTGCATCTGTCAGAATGAATACAAAAGGTTGGGGGAAGGACCCAAAATGGATTAGACCTATGGCAAACAATATTTATGCATAAATAACTTCAATAAAAGTCTCCAATCAAACAACCAAGATACATGAACAAGCAAGCCACTCATAAAACAACATGAGCCTCCAACAAGCGAATTGAAACATGGTTGTCCTCACTAGCAGGGCACACCCACAAGGTGTGTGCAGCCCGCTGCTGACGTGGCCTCAGGGAGCAGGTAACTCCCAGCCCCGTGTTGAAGCCACTACATTCGGGAGTGGTCTGATACAGCAATAGATAAATGAAATATAACCTAAGCTTTATATATAAAAAAGAAAAAAGTTTCATATAGCAACAGATGTAATTTTAAAACAAGGAAACAAGCCAGGCGTGGTGGTGCACACCTGTAATCCCAGTACGTGGGAGGCTGTGACAGGAGGATTGCAGGTTCCAGACCAGCCTCAGGAACCTAGCAAGACTGTTTCAAAACAAAAATAAAATAGGACTAGGGGCATAACTCAGAATTCCCCTGGGTTCAATTCCCAGTATCAAAAACTAAAAAATAAAACACAGAAACAGCAGTAATAGATGAGGATGAAGTCTATTACTGTTTTTTTTTTTTTTTTGGTGGATGCAGTATTAGTCAACCATTACTAAGAATCTTGAAAAGTCACAGTAATATGCTTATGATTTTTAGTGAAACTAAAAAAGTTAACATCACAAATAGAAGAATGACGTGAGATTTGTTCTTTTTTCGGTACTGGGGATTGAACCCAGGGGCATTTTACCTCTGAGCTACACCCCCAGCCCTATTTTTTAATACTTTATTTTGAAACAGGGTCTCACTAAGTTGCAGAGGGCCTCATTAGGTAGCTAAGGCTGGCTGCGAACCTCCTGTCTCAGCCTCCCAAGTACTGGGATTACAAGCATGCACCAGAGATTTATTCTTAATACAACTTTCCATCCCTTAAGACAACGCAGGAGTTTTGGATCTAAGCAAAAAAACATCTCATGCCCTAAATACATTTTTGTTTAGTCATTTCAAAACAACTGAAGAGAAATGACCGACTCCCTACAACTAGCAGCCCACGGCTCCGTAGTTAATCTTAAGCAACAGGCACCGCACCTCCAGGAGAATGTCCACCTCAACACTTGAAGGAAGACTACGGGCTGCAGGCAAAGACCCACTGCCGGGGAGGAATGCTCACTACCACCTCGAGGACCAAAAACAGCCTGGGGTCACCTGGGCTTGCAATCCGCCAAGTCCAGCTTTGATGTAAACGCACAGTGTCAGAGAGCTCAACAGGCCTAGGTGCTGCAGACTGAGGAAACTAATACTGGGACCTGTACCAACACTTGGCCACAGCGGAGGCTGTTCAGTCCTACAAGGCAAGTCACAGCACCGTGAGTCGCGAAGCCATCAGAAAGAGCTGTCCCATCCTAACTACATTTGACAGGATGAACTATTCAAGGTCTTAGGAATTCCTGCTAACTACGAGGAACTTGCCATCCACCAACAAAAAGATATCAAATTGAAGCAAAATATTATACTACATATCGTAAGGACAAAATTATCAGACCAGTAAAAAATAATGAGAAGGCAGAGGATTTCAAATTATCTCCTGCAAATCTCAAGAGGTCAGATTGATCTGCCTCAACCCCGTCACAGCTAAGAAGCCATGGTTACGGCCTGGCCACCAACTGATAGCGACCTCAACCCCGTCACAGCTAAGAAGCCATGGTTACGGCCTGGCCACCAACTGATAGCGACCTCAAGAAAAGACAGCGAGAAGTCAGAAGGTAACTACACTGATGTTATTTTCCTGTTTAATATTGATAGTGACCAAAAAAAATACTGATTAAATCCAACATTGCAGACAGGCAAGGTGGCACATGCCTATAATCCCAGTAATTTGAAGGCTGAGACAGGAGGATCACAGGCTCGAGGACACCCTCAGCAATTAGCGAGACTCTCAACCTAGCGGGACAATTTCAAAATAAAAATTAAAAAATAGGGCTGGGAGTGTAATGCTGAGGTAGAATGCCCCTGGGTTCAATCCCCAGTACCCCACCCTCCCCCACACACACAAAAGAAATATGACATGGCTTTAAAAATTAATGTGTGAGTCTTTTAAGTGACCTCTCCAAAGCATATGAAACCCAAAGTACACGTCACTGATTATTCAACTACAAAGCACATTTGAGGTCAGATGCCTTTGAAAAAATAGAGCACATGCTTGAATCCACGGAACTCAGGCAAGTTGATATGAGTTTTCTAAGATCGAGTGAAACACAGGAGTTTTACATGCTTTTGTTTGATGCTGAGCCGGGCGTGGTAGCACATGCTTGTAATCCCAGTACTTGTGAGGCTGAGACGGGAGGATCGCAAGTCTGAAGTCAACCTCAGCAACTTAAGTGAGGCTCTCAGCAACTTAGACCCTGTTTCCAAATAAAAAATAAAAATAGTCTGGGGGTGTAGCCCGGAGGTAGAATGCCCCCGTTTTCCATCCCTAGTACCACCAAAAAAATAACAAATCTGACACTGAGCCAGGCATAGTGGCACACACACATAATCCCAGTACTTGGGAGGCTGAGCTTAGGAGGGTCACAGGTTCGCAGCCAACCTCAGCTACTTAGTGAAACCCTGTCTCAAAATAAAAAAATAAAATTGGGCTGGGGGTATAGCTTGGAGGTAGAACACCTCTAGGTTCAATCCCCAGTACTGCAATAAAAAAATTGACATGAGTTTTCAAGGTAAGATTTTTCTTTTAAGCCAAACTGGTGACTTATTTACAAAGGAGTCTACTAGGTTCTTTGGTTTGGCTGAGAGTTTTTGGTACTGGCGACTGAGCGTGGGGGCATTCTACCTCCAAGCTTCACCTCCAGCTCTTTTTATTTTCTCCTTCTCAGATGCATTAATTCATACATCGCTGCAGATTTAGGGTGACATCCTGTCCTCGTTACTCGGCCTCAGCGTCTTCCGGCGTTTCTTGGCCGTCTGCAGCTCCCTCTGTGGCAGATCCCTCAGGCAGAGTCACGGTGAGTCATCTCCACGCTCAGACCTGTCTGTGGCCTTTACAACAGGGGACTCGGGGGGACTGGACAGAAAATCCTTGGCTCACATCTTTTCCTTAAAAATCTCAAATACACCCTTCCACTACATTCTAGGAAAACCAGAGTTAGAATACAAATCAATGATATTACATAAAATTGTGTAATTTGAGCCCAGCATGGTGGCACACACTTATAATCCCAGTACTTGGGAGGCGGAGACAGGAGAATCACAGGTTCAAAGCCAGCCTCGGCAACTTAGTGAGGTTCTCAGCAAACTAGTGAGAACCTGTTTCCAAATAAAATCAGGCTGGAGGTGTAAGCTTAGAGGTAGAAATGTCTCTAAGGTTCAACCCCCAGTATCCCCCCAAAAAAGTTAATTTGTATGTGATTTTACAGAATGGTGCTTTCTGAATCTTAAGGGGGGGGGACATGGACCTAGTAGACTTAGATAGAGAATATTGTCATTTTTGAAAGCTGAACTTCTGAACAGAGTATTTTTTCAGTTAACTTCAGATTCTCCCCAAACTAATGTATGGCCACAGTTACCCATGAAGAACTGAAGATTAAAAGATGCCTATTTCTGTGAATATTAAGAGAATAAAAAGAATAGCTTTTTTTTCTTGCATCTGAAACATGTGATGCTCCAGCTATGACACGACTTCCGCAGAGAAGCCCTCCCCACCGGCTCCCACGCAGCCCCAGCGCGTCCTGCCTGCCTTGGAGACTCAAGCGCCACCTCACTCGGAACGTTTCCATTGAAACGTGTGTGGTACTGTTCAAAGTCAGCTGGCTTAGTGATCCATGCCATTTTTAATGAGGAACAGAGTTCCTAAAACCCAGTGTATTTCTGGGACTTTAAGGAGGAGGAAATAATACTTTATTACAGAGTTTCTCTCTTAAAATACTGCCCTAAAGAACAAAGGAAACTTGAAATCACCAATGGTACCAAAACTCAGTAAACGTAAAGATATATGCATTTTATTGTTAATATTGTTAGTGGCACCAAAAAGCACATCAGGATTTCTGAAATGAGAACTCTTCATTTCAAAAGAGGAAAAAAAAATTCATGCCTATGAGGTTTTCGATGTTTTGGGCTCAAACCACACTAGATGTGAGTAAAAACTACCCAGGTTAGGTCACTCTAACACCACCACCATTACAAAAACAGACAATACCTCAAAGACAACAGGACTGGCCCTTCCCCATAGACCACGGAAGAACTCAAAATCAAGGCAAAGAAAAACAACGCTGTAACTAGAGTGTTATTTCAATCCTTTTAAGTTATGAGACATTTCAAAGGTACAGACTAGTACAGTGATCTTTAAAACTCCATTGGACTTTTTTTGGTACTGGGGAATGAACCCAAGGGCATCAAACTACGCCCCCAGCCCTTTTTTATTTTGAAACAGGGTCTTACTAAGTTGCTGAGGCTGTCCTCGAGCCTGCAACCCTCCTGTCTCAGCCTCCCAATTACTGAGATTACAGGCGCACACCACCATGCCTGGCTCTGACTATACTCAACAGAAATTTCCTAGCTCTGTCCACTGGAGAGACAAAGACAGTAACCAAACCAGCAGCAACGAGCGCCCACCACACTATGGCCCCTAAATACTACTTTGTACATAAAGAACCAGGACTCCTTGGAAAAATGATTTGAGTTCCAGAGCAAAAAGAAAGAAATATGAAAGTCTACAACTATTGTCATATTAATAGCAAGAAAGCAAAAACTGTTGAAGACAAAAAGACCCTGAGGCAATTTGTACAAGATTGTGAAAAGTAAAATATCTGTAATGGATTAAAGCACAAACTCTTAAAATCTGAGTTCATTGGCGCATGCTCGTAATCCCAGTATTTGGGAGGCAGAGACCGGAGGTTCCGGGTTCGCGGCCAGCCTCAGCTACTTAGTGAGGCCCTCCGCAACTTCGTGAGACCCAGTTTCAAAATAAAGTACAAAAAATAGGGCCAGGGGTGTAGCTCGGAAGTAGAACGCCCCTAGGTTCAATCCCCAGTACCGCAAAAAAAAAAAAAAAAAAAAATCTGAGTTCATGAGGATACTAAAA
Source organism: Glis glis (assembly GCA_004027185.1). Classification (NCBI taxonomy): domain Eukaryota; kingdom Metazoa; phylum Chordata; class Mammalia; order Rodentia; family Gliridae; genus Glis; species Glis glis. The sequence goes on along the minus strand of PVJS01008801.1, from coordinate 17,909 downwards.
TAATCTTTGAGCTGAGCGTGGTGGCACACACTTGTAATACCAGGACTTTAGAGGCTGAGATTTTGGAGGCTGAGACAGAAGGTTCGAGGCCAGCCTCAGCAACTTAGCAAGGTTCTTCACAACTTAGATACTGTTTCAAAATAAAAACAGTTTTTTTTTTGGCTGGGGGTATAGCTCATAAGGGCTGGGGGTGTAGCTCAGAGGTAGAATGCCCCTGGGTTCAATCCCCAGTATCGCTGGGTGGGGGGGGTGATCTTTGGAAACTACTAGGGAATCAACTCCTTATGAAAACCAGTAAACAAGTGAACGAGGCACTCACCCTGTGCCTTTGCTTGTGTAAACTGTACCTCAGTTTAACAAAATAGCTGATAAGACAGACCTCTTTCCTACAGAGGAATCCTAAGATTAAATACTAGGATTTGAACATTAATATATAATAACAAAATATTATCACTGGTGGCTGTAAAACCATTAAATGAAAAGCTGATGGGGAAACTTACAATCAGTAGATTGGACTGGAACTGCCTGAAGGCCCCTGCTCAACTTCAGGAAAGACAACGGCTGGCCGTGTGGCATGTCCCTCGACAGGAAGCACACACGCAATGCATACCACCTATGCCATGCCTCTGTCCTCCCCCACGCTCAGACACAGACCCCAAACCTGTAAAACACCACTCACAAGAAACACAGGGGCACTGTGTTCAAGGATACCAGACTCCCTACAAGGTGTGCTAGACTATCAGCAAAACCCAGATACAGTAAAGTCTACAGAATTCTGACTAGCTTCCTCAACAAACTCATTTCAAAGTGGGGGAAAAGATGTAAGTGAACCTAAGTCCTGAACGACAAGAGGACCAGTCAAGCCGGGCGTGGTGGCGCACACTTGCAATCCCAGTACTTGGGAGGCTGAGACAGGATCGCAGGTTCGTGGCCAGCCTCAGCTACTTAGTGAGGCCCTCTGCAACTTAGTGAGACCCTGTATCAAAATAAAGAATAAAAATTTGGGCTGGGTATGTAGTTCGGAGGTAGAATGCCCCTGGGTTCAATCCCCGGTACCGAAAAAAAAGACCAGTCAACCTGAAATAGAAACTTGGCTTGATCCTGATTCAATCAAGCAAAGCATCTTTTTAAAAAATCACTTCCACGTGGGCAGGTGAGCCACGGCCCCGCCCCAGAGCACCCCAGCACGGAGGACACGGGCGGGTGAGCCACAGCATTCCTGGAGGACACGGGCGGGTGAGCCACAGCACTCCTGGAGGACACGGGCGGGTGATGGAGAAGAGCTCAGATGAGAAGGGAAGGTGACATAACTGAGGAAGATGGGAGGGAGAAGAGAGAAGTGCCCTAATGCACAGGATGCACATACACAAATATATCAAAGGCAACTATGCTGAGCATGAGGAGGGGGGAATGGGGGTGGGGATTAGGGAGGGCTAATTGACCAATGCATGCATGTATACTTCTACCATCCTGAAACCCATCAAGATGTATGATTACGATGCATCAGTAAAAAACATCACTTCCATGACAGTCAAGAAAATTAACAGGATATGTCAGAGAACACACTAACAACTTATGAACTTTGGAGTGTGGCATCACAGTGTGAATATACTTATTTTTTGAAGGTCCTTATCAGAGACAGGCATGGTGGCGCACGCCTGTAATCCCAGTACTTGGGAGGCTGAGACAGGAGGATCAAACGTTCGCCACCAGCCTCAGCTACTTAGCAAGGTCCTCGGTAACTTAGTGAGACAGTTTCCAAATAAAAAAAAATTGGACTGGTGGTATAGCTCAGACAGAATGCCCTTGGGTTCAATCCCCAGTACCACCAAAAAATAAAGAGGAGGAGGAAGAGGAAAAGTCCTCAAGAAGTCAAACAATGCTGGCGAGAATGTGGGGAAATAGGAACCCGTCTGCACTGTTGGTGGGAGTGCAAACTAATTCAGCCGCTATGGAGATCAGTGTGGAGATTCCTCAGAAAACTGGGGATGGATCCACCATATGATCTGGCTATACCACTCCTGGGTATCTTTCCAAAGGGGCTGAAATCAGAGAACTACAGTAATATATGCATACCCATGTTCATAGCAGCACAATTCACAATAGCCAAATTATGGAACCAACCCTGGTGTCTATCAACAGATGAATGCATTACAAAATTGTGGGAAACACACACAATGGAATTCTACTCGGCAATAAAGAAAATTATATCATTTGCAGGAAAATGGAAGGAACTGGAGAACATTATTTCAAGTGATATTAGCCAATCACAGAAAGTAAAGGGTCATATGTTTTCTCTAATATGCACAAGTTAGGGAGTAATTGGGATACAAGAGGGACTCCAGATAATGGAGAAGAAATGTCAGTGGAGCCAGGGAGGAGGTCTAAGGGTAGGGGAGGAGGAAGACTGAGGTTCATTAATGGAAATACTACCATTGACTATGTGTATGTACGTGAATATACCAACATCAATCTCAGTACTCTGTATTGGGAAGGGGGGAAATGGGGAGGCGGTGGGGGCACCAAGTGCTGTGGGCACGTATGTCATTGTCAACATGATTTTCATTATGATGTGAGACTAATGCACCAATAAAAGCACATAAAAAAAAGAAATAACTAAGAATGTTCATGCAAAAAGCACTTAGCTATAAGAATGTTCTCCCTGGCAAAACAATGGAAATTCTTCAGCGTGTAATAATGAACTGTTAGAAGAAACTGACACCTTTGTAAGATGGATTGTTCTGACCTTTTAAACCCATATGGAAGAGTTACAGTAATTGACTCACAAATGTATTTCCCAACACATCACTGAATAGGAAAAGTATTTACCAAACACTGTATAGTTGATCCAATTTCTGTAAAAGAAAAAAAGCTTATCACGTGTGTACAGGGGCCAGGAAGGGGGAAATAGGTGACTGTAAGCACGTGTGTGCATGTATGCATATGGACAGCAAGTATGAACTTGGAAGGATGTGTATTACAATTTTTTACAGAGGTGACTGCAGAAGGTAAGTGCTACTTCAAGTCTCTGAATTACGCATTGTACATATCCTGAATTTTCTATACTAAGTATGCAATCCTTAATTTATAAGGGTCATAAATATAATCTGGTAGAAATTTTATTAAGCTAGTCTGGGCTATGTTAACTTTTTAGATGTTATAACTAGGGAAAATTATAATGATCTCATCCAATATCTTTCTCTCCAATAAACAGCAAGAAATACCCATAAGCCCCTGAACTCCTTCAACTCCAGATCTTGATGACTGAGTATCTGCAGGACACACACACAGCTTGGAAGAACCACAGAAAGATAACCCCAAAGTAAGCTAGAAATGAGAAAAGCTCATACAGCAAATATTAGTACATAAACTCACACAGAACGTGCAAGGCTTTTCAGTGCACCTTGGCAGGACTTCCCGAAGCCTCTTCTTCAGCCATCCAAGCATCTCAACTAGAAGGTGCAGTAGTTTCCCCTCTTCCATGGGGGATACGTTCCAAGACCCCCAATAGATGCCTGAAATTGCAGACAGTACCGAGCCCTGTATATACCTACCTATGATAAAGTTTAAATTGCAAATGAGGCACAGTAAGAGATTAGCAATAGCTAGTAACAGAAAGGAATCAATGTAACAATATACTGCAATAGAAATTATATCAATGCAGTATTTCTCTCAAAATATGTAATCTCCCATTCAATATTTTCAGCCCCCAGTTGACTGGAGGTAACTGTAACCATGGAAAGCAAACCAGAGATTAGCAGGAATGACCACAATCAACTCCCTACTCTAGCAGCGATTCCAGAGTTGCATATAAAGTGCTATCCACCAATAGCTCCAAACGTTTCCTGCATGTTGAGGGGGGAAAACTGTTCACATGGTCTGTTACTTTTGTTTTTGCCCAACTTCTCCGATTACTGGAATATGCAGAATATGTGATTTGTAATTTGAGCGAGCCCCGCTCACCAGGGCGGTGAGTGCTCGTTTTTTCACATCACAGTATAGACACTTGTTTCGGATGAAGGAATCCTGCCGTTTAGCACAACACTTCGGGCAAGCCGATCATCTTAAGGATAATGCACAAGACTCATCCATCTCCAGCGGTGCAAATGGCTGCTGGGTAATGACCGAGGACATGGACTCTCAAGTCGCTAATGCAGGAATTTGTGTAAACAAATTCCTCCAATACATAAAAATCCACTTAAGATAATGAGCATGATTCAGACGGGAACAGACTCCACCATCTAGTTAATGTGGTTTGAAATGAAAACCTGGCTATGGTTTCATACCACAAATGAAGAATTAGATTAATCACAAACTGTAAGAACATGAAGTATATTGCTAGTTAAATAATCCTCAACTCGAGACTATTGTAAGAAAAAACAGGCCATTGGCTTAAGTGACCGCTAGCTAAATGACGAGTCAATGTTATTTACATCATTTACTGTGTTAGAGAACAACCTTGCAGTATTGATGCAGAGCCTCTCCCGTGTGCCTGACACGAGATAACCCAGCAGACAGAGGCGAACACAGATGTGACAGGAAGTTCACCGGATCGGGGTGAGGAGGAACCAGACAATGGGAGGAAAATAGTTCAATTACAGGGGAAGACTCCAATTATTAGAGCTTCGCCAAACACATTATATAACAAGTTCTTCTGCTAAGCGTCCTTGCGCTGGGGACGCAGCTCAGTGACAGAGCTTGCCGAGCAGGCGCAAGGCCCTGGATTCCATCTGCAGCACTGCCCCAGGAAGAGAATGCGCTCGAGGAGTATTTAAGGAAATCAACAGCACACTTGTGAAGGTAGAGATAACCAACACATATGTATCGTAACTTTGTAAACTAAAATTCACAGGCACATAGACAAAACTAAAGAGATAAGAACCAATGTTAATTATAATTATCTTTAGGTAGTGAGATTACAGCTGATTTTGATTTCTTTAGAGTCTTCTAAATTTTCTACAGTAAACAATAATTTATTTCCAAAGAAGGGAACAGATTTCTTAGGAACTGAATTTTAATTTTAAAAGATAACATATAGACACTGGTCCCCTCAAAAGAACCGCATGCGCAGTTCTTTCTCCCTGTCCAACAGGAAGCAAGAAACTTATTTGCCCCCAGGTCCCTTCCTCTTCCATTCATCTTATCCCACCAACAAGCAAACACTTGAAGACAACCTGTCCTTATAGCAAGGAGAAGGCGATAACCTGCTCCCTCACACACACACGTAGACAAAGGCATGCGTGTTTCTTGTTTTCCAGTAAAAATACAATGGCCACTGTGCCAAAACCCCTTAGGAAGTCCAGCGCCGCAATCCTACGTGATCCAGGACTTCCCCCAACTTCCCAGCCTCCTCCCGAGTCCCTTCCCTCCTGCTCGCTATGCTCCAGCTCTGCTGGCCTTCTTTCTCTTCCTACATCACCCCAAGACTTCCTACACTTCAGGGAAGCTGACCCACAAGCTCTTCCCCCAGGTCTGCGAACAGCAAGCTCCTTCTCAGCATTCAAGAACGCAGCTCCTCGGGGACGCTGTCCCTGACTCCCCGTACCCCTGGGAGCTAACGGTCTGGCTGCACCCCACCTGCCCACAGCCCCACAATTCACCCCCGCACACTGTTTTATGTTCTTCAGAATACCCCACCGCCACAATTACTTTGTTTCCCTTGTTTACTGTCTGCCTTGTGATTTATATCCAGCACTGATAGCCACAGTCACCGTGGCGAGATCACTCAACACTACGTCTCATCTATGAAAGTTATAAATCACCTAGCATTTTGGCCCACAGTAGAAGTCCAAGAAATAGTTTTTTTTTAAATGAAGAACAGAACATTTTTAACCTTATATTTTAAATGAGAATTCATTGCACATTTTATTAAGCTGTCATAGACATTTAAAAAGGAGAGAGAGGATACACTTTTCTGTATTCCTACCGCTAAGTACAGCTAAAATTCCTGGACACTAGCATGAAACAAACATAAGACTGAAAGGTAGCGAGGTGGCGAGCAGCTGGGACCTGGGGCTTGATCCACACAGCACTGTCCCCCTCAGGTTCTGTCTCATATCCCAGAGCGGGGTCTAGAGGCTCTAGGGCCCGGGAAACAGCAAGATACATACCGACACCATAAAAACCAGCTCTCCCAAGCCAAGGGGCCAAGAAAGGGGCAGCCTGCCTGGCAGGACGGAAGCTTTATACAACGGCTACTCCTCTTCAGCCGGACACCATGGAAAATCACATCCTGCTCCATCAGCAGGGGGCAAGTAGGGAGCCCTGACTTCCAACCTCGGAGGAACAGGAGGCACTCAACGCCAACCCCCGCCAAAGTAGTGTGAAGACCACACAGAGATCCGAGACTTCCCACCAAGCCAGCAATGACCAGTACCCTTCCGCAGCTGGGCTGTCAGTGTAGACCGCGCGGGGGTGGGGGTTCTGAAATGACCCACGACAACCCCTCAACCCCGCTGCGATGGTATCAGGGAAGGTGGAGTGGGAAGCCTGCTTCTCACCATCACCAGCAGGGAGGCCCCATTCCCACCACCAGGGTCAGAGGAAGCCGGGGGAAGGAGGCTGAGCTCTGATGGACAGGGTGGCACTATCAGAGGAGACGCAGTGGGGCATCAAAGCCCAATACCCAACAACATCTCCTACCACCTCAGGTCCCAAGGAAGCCCACCAGGGACCTGGCTTCCGCCCCACCCAGCAGCAACAAGACCATGCCCTCGTATCCCTGCCAGTTTGCCGTCGGGAGCCTACTAAAACAGACTTAAAATCCAGAGCCTTATAGCATACCACCACCCAATATATTTCATAGATATTCAGTTTTGCAAGATGCAAAAGTTCTGGCCTGTTTCACACCTCTGTGAAGGTACACAATACTAAAATGTATACTTATAAATGGTTAAGACAGTAAACCTTAATGTATTTTCTATCACAGCAAAAAAGCATTTCAGAAAATGCCAATACTAATCAAAAGCAAATGATTACTTATCGTTCCATGCATTTAATTTTTCACTCATTCATTTCTTTAAGATACATGGAAGAGTAGTTACACATTATGAAACAATTAAAAATCACATTAAGCAATGCATCTTGTTTTACTGCCTTTGGGAAATATGATATTGGAAGTTTAATCAATCCACGCCTGTGCTGAGGGTTAAAAAAAACTCTGCCAAAACTGAGCCTCTCTCATCATGACTTATGCAGTAAAACTGCTCAAGTGTTACTTTTTCTAATAACTTTTAATAACTTGGGAAATTTAATAGCAAAAACTAGATGGAGATGGTTGGAAAAATACTTTTTCTGAGGGCCAACTTAGAATCTAAATTAGAATAAAGGCGAGAAGTAGTTGGCTCTATTTGGAGTTTACTGTGAAAATCTGAGTTATTAATGTTATGAAGTTTTAACTTTCATTATAAAAACCAAAATTTAATAAGTTGCAAAGCAGAAAAAAAATAAAACAGCGTATTCTTTGTGTGATTTTTTTCCACTGGTACATGTTAGTTTTGCATAATGGTGGGCTTCGTTGTGGTATATTTGTATGCGCATGTAACATTTGATCAACTTCAATTCCTAATAAACTCCCCTTACCATCTCCTTCCTCCCCCGGTCCTCCTCCTCTACCCTAATGGTTTCCCATTCTACTTTTGACACCCCTTTCATTTACTTTCTATTTTTCTTTTTCCCCATTGGCTTCCACATATGAAAAAAAAAACATGGTATTTCTGAGTCTGGCTTATTTCAGTTAACATGATGGTCTCCCGTTCCATCCATTTTCCTGCAAATGACCATTTCCTGCTTCTGTTTGGTTGACTAAAACTCCATTATGAATACAGATCACATTTTCTTTATCCATTCATCTGTTGACACCTGGGCTGATTCTACAAATAGCACATGGAAGTGGCTCATCTATTCCCTGAGCACTGTTACTTCCACATTTTGAGAAACTGATTTGAGGGCTGGGGGTGTAGCTCAGAAGAGGACTGCCTGCCTAGCATGCATGAGGCCCTGGGCTTGATCCCCAGAACTGCAAAGCCAAAATAAAATAAACTCAGATTTGAAAGTGTGCCTCTCGAGCCGCACGTGGTGGCGCACACCTGTAATCCCAACACTTGGGAGGCTGAGACAGGAGGACTGCAGGTTGGAGACCAGTTTCAGCAACTGAGCAAGAGTCTCAAGCAACCTAGCAAGACTGTTTCAGAATTAAAAGGGCTGGTGGGGGTGTAGCTCAGAGGTACAATGTCCCTGGGTTCAATTCTCAGTATCACAAAAAAAGGAAGGAAGGAAGGCAGAAAGGAAGAGTGCTTCTCCTTCACTGAGGGGAGAAAAAGATGACTAGTTTAACAAATGTTTTGCATTGCATCCTCCTCATGAAGAGGCACGGTACACATTAAGATATTAAAAACAGGAAGGGCTGAAGATACAGCTCAGTGGTATGGTGCTTGGTCCCATGTGGGAGGCCCTGGGTTCAATCTTCAGTACCACAAAAAATATATATATAATAGATAGAAAAGCTGTATAATTGAAAATATCTAACTTTGCTTATTGCTTTTCAAACTTATGTATAATACAACCATGGGTCATTTTTCTCCCATTAACACCTCACCGAACACTAATTCTCGGGCAGGGCCTCTCAAACCATAAAGTTCAACTGAATCTCCTAGAGATTCACTAAATGTAGGTTCTGATTCGGCAGGTCTGCGGTGGGCCTGGGAGTCTGCATTTCCACACTTCCCGGCAAAGCCGACGCTACCAAGTCCAGGCATTGCGCTCCAGCAAGGGGCAAGCAAAGACACGTGGCGAAAAGCTCCTCTAGAGACCTGTGCCGTTCTACGGCACCGTGATGAGAACGAGGTGCTTACATCCCCCCGCTCATGCACAGGCAACGCAAGTACTGCTGAAATGACATTATCAAAAGCCACCTAAAGATCCAATGCAATCCCCATCACAGTACCAATCATTCAATATTCCTTGCCGAACTAGAAAAAAAATCCTAAAATTCGTATGGAAGAGCAAAAGGCCCGGAAGCACTAAAAGCACCCCAGAGCAAGAATACTAAAGGCATCCCAATTTCTGATTTCAAAATATATTACAAAGCCATAGTGACAAGAACAGCATGGTCCTGGCATAAAAACAGACACATAGGCTGATGAAATATAAGAGACCAACCAAAAATAGACACTGGAGACAATGTAGCCTCTTTAACAAACCTTGCTGGGAAAGCTGGAGATCCATATGTGGAAGACTAAAACTAGACACATCTCTCACCCTGCGCAAAAGTCAACTCAACACGGATCAAGGATCTAGACCAAAGACCAGAAACTGCAACAGCTACAAGACAGAGGAGACACTCCAAGACAGGGGTGCAGGCAGTGACCTCCCGAACAGGACTCCTAGAGCTCAGGAAATGGGAGCAAGAACCCATGCAAGGCTGGCATCGAATTAAAACACTTCTGCACAACAAAGGAAACAATCAAGAGACTAGTCGGATATGGTGGCACATGCTTGTAATCCCAGTACTTGGGAGGTTGAGACAGGAGGATCACAGGTTCCAGGAGAGTCTCAGCAAGTAGTGAGATTCATCAACCTAGTGAGACCCTGTTTCCAAATTAAAAAAAAAAATAGGACGGGGGTGGGGGGGGTAGCTCAGAGGTAGAATGCCCCTAGGTCCAATCCCCAGTGCCACCAAAAAAAAAAAAAAAAAAAAACAGAAGGAAGAAACTGTCTACAGAATGGGAGAAAATCTTGGCCAACAACTCTTCCAAAGGATTATATCCAGAATATATAAAGAACTCAAACACCAAAACAACCACCTATTCAGAGAGTGGGCTAATGAACTGAGCAGATACTACTCAAAAGTAGTACAAATGGACAATGAAAAAAAAAGTTCAACATCTGTAGCCATCAGGGAAATGCAAACCAAAACCACAGATTCCCCCCCGCCCCGCATTCCACTCAGAATGGCAATCAAGCACTGGGTCGTGGTGGTGCACGCTTGTAATCCCAATACTTGGGAGGCGGAGACCAGAGGATCCGGGTTCACGGCCAGCCTCAGCTACTTAGTGAGGCCCTCCACAACTTTGTGAGACTCTGTTTCAAAATAAAGGATAAAAAACAGGGCCGGGGGTGTAGCTCGGAGGTAGAACCCCCCTGGGTTCAATCCCCAGTACCGCAAAAATAAAAATAAAGAATGGCAATCAAGAATATGGATAACAATAAATGCAGGTGAGGATGGGGGGTGGGTATTCTTATGCACTGTTGGTGGGAATATAAATTAGTACAGCCATTATGAAAATCCATATGGCGGTTCCTCAAAACTAAGAATAGAACTACCATATGACTGAGCTGTACCATTCCTTGGTATTTATCCAAAAGAATGGAAGTCAGCATACTTTATGGATACATATATACCCATGTTTGTCATAGTACAGTTCACAATTGCCAAGTTATGGAATCTGCCTAGATATCCGTTGACAGATGGAGACAGAAAATGGGTATATAGACACAATGGCGTTCTATTCAGTCATAAAGAAGAAAATTACATTTGCAAGTGGACAGAACTGGAGAGCAGGGTGTTAAGTAAAATGAGCCAGACTCAAAGTCAAGTACCATACGTTTTCTCTAATATGTGGAAGCTACAGAAAAAAGGGGGAAAAAGGTCAAAGTAGGAGGAGACCAATAGGGTAGGAGATTAGAGGGAGGGAGGGTAAGGGGAGGTATTGGGAGTGAAATTGATCAAATCGTGTCATAAGCATGTATCAATAGGCTACATCAAACTTACCATTCTGTATAAGTTATATGTACCAATAAAAAATGAGAAGAATATAAAGGGTTATTGGGAGAGTTGGGTCATGTCACAGTGGTATGTCGTGTGTGCTACGTGTTATGTACTAGATAACGTAGATTCTCATTGATTCTGGTTTCTATGTAAATTAACTGGGTTGACACAGAATTGACAAATGGCAGCTGGACTGGCTTCGAAGAAATTCAAAGTGGTTGGTAGCTACTTAACATGGAATGTCTAGAATTTACTGGATTTAGAGTTTTCGTTGCTCAAAGTAACTTGTTACATGATGAATGGAGACCCTCTAGAAAGAAAGCAACCTGATTGATTTAAGTATGATTTTTAAAAAGGGAGGGAATAAGCCGGGCGTGGTGGCGCACGCTTGTAATCCCAGTACTTTGGGAGGCGGAGACTGGAGGATCCAGGTTCACAGTCAGCCTAAGCTCTCTCTCTCTTTCCTTAGTGAGGCCCTCCGCAACTTCGTGAGACCCGGTTTCAAAATAAAGTATAAAAAATAGGGCCGGGGGTATAGCGCGGAGGTAGAACACCCCTGCGTTCAATCCCGGGTACTGCAAAAAAAAAAAAAAAAGGGGGGGGGAATACCTATCAACTCTACCATATACAACAAGACAGAGGAGCACCAAAGGAGTAAACAGTGGCTCAGTTAAATACAGACAAAGGGGCACTAATGGTGATTTGGTTTGGCAGGATACTTGACAAGGGAGGGAATAAAAACAAGTCAGAATAAGCAGAGAATATTGGAGGGTCCTTCTAAAGCAGGCAAGGGACATGGGAAAAAGGGACAGGGCCGAGGTGGATGAGGTATAAGAAATACCAGCACAAAAGATCCAAACTTTTCTAATTTTTCACTATTACAATGAGGCAAACAGACAGAAGCCATTTACTGGATTTCTATTCTAATCACGGACAGGCCCTTGTCACATCTCCAGATGTATTCTCTGTGGGACAAAGGTTTAGCAAAACAAAAAGTCCCTTGGGAAGGAAAAGAAATTCTATAGAGATGACATTACTTGTTGAGTCACTAGAAGCTGTAGGAGAAGACAATTTTAGAAGCAGGGTGCTAGGTGCATTCAAAGTCAAACCTTCTCTTGAATCAGCCTCTGCAGGTGGATGCCACAGGACAGCAGCGCGGTGAACAAGGTCAGCAGGTGCTGCTGGACTCTGCAGATGGCGGAGGCCAGGGAGCTGATGATGGCGTTCAGCCCCACCTTCTCGATGACATTGTGGAAGGCGGCAGGAGACTGGCGCGTGACTCTACACAAGGCCTGCAGGGACAGGGGCACAGATCGTCAAACAGTAAAAAAAAAAGTTTCATTCTCTTGAAAGTCTTAGGGAAAAAAATTACACATTCTTTTTATCTCCAAGCACAAACTTCTACTTAAGATATTCCTATTGATAAAATAAATGCTGATTAGTACAACCCTGAATCTTCCACAAAACCAAAATGCTTCAAAGTAAGTGTTTTCACTTAACGCCAACCTTTTTGGTGGTACTGAGGATGAAACCCCAGGGGCATTCTACCTCTGAGCTACATCCCCAGCCTTATTTCTATGTTTTGTCTTAAAACACCGTCTCGCTATGTTGCTGAGGCTGGCCTCGAACCTGCGATCCTTCTGCCTCTGGGATTACAGGGCGAGCACCACCACACCTGGCTCATTCATTTTAATCTTTGTGAAAATGCTAGTGCGACCATTAGAGCCAGGAAGGACAAAGGTAAATATTACTATCCATGAAAATCTGAGAGGACATTCTCCAAAGGCTCTCAGGGTGGGTCTGAGGGGTCGAGGCCATTTAATGTTTTCAAGTGAATGCAAATTAAAGATTTTCAAGGTTCCACACCAGTGACTACGTTATACATTTTTTTGAATGACATGGAAAATAAGCACTGGCAGCAAAGTTTCCCTTATCGATAATGCGTGTATTGACTGCCATTTCCGAAGTCATCAAGTGAACCCAAGGCACTGAACCGAGCACTTGCCAAGCATTACCTTAACGCTTCCCCGGAAGGACAGCTCCCTTTCTTGGGCGGCTATCACCTGGGACGTTCATCAAATAATCGCTGGCGCCATCTCAAACAGAGTAGGAATTTGTATTCCTTTAGCGATGACCGCTGTATCAGAGTACAATTCCATCAAATAATTAAACTCGACCAGGGGATCTTTCACGTAACACGTCCGTCTCTCTTGCAGGAGACTTACAGATGGATAAGTTAGAGTGCACAGTTTAGGAAATACGGAAGCAGGGTTCTTCACATCTAAAATCCAAATTGGGCCGGGCATGGTGGCATACGCCTACAATCCCAGTACTTGGGAGACAGACAGGAGGATCGCAGGTTGGAGGACATCCCCAGCAAGCAGTGAGGCTCAACCTAGTGAGACCCTGTTTCAAAATAAAAATAGGACTGGGGGTATAGCTTGGAGGTAGAATGCCCCTGGGCTTGATCCCCAGTATCACACACACACACACACCAAATTGGTTCAGTTTGGGTAGAAAAGTGACAGGAATATCTGAGAACAGGAACATGAAAAATGAATTCACTCAGAAGAAACCGGGTTCTGATGACAGAATTAATGCTTATAAAAGTCACTTATAGTTAGACTACTTGGAAAAGCTCACACAGAGCATCTTTGGTCGATTCTGGGGTGCTAACCCCACCATGAGGGGTTTTGTTTTTCTGATACTGGGACTCGAACCAGGAGCACTCTACCACTGACCAATATTCCCCAGTCCTTTTATTTTTTTTTAATTTGAGACGGTCTTGCTAAGTTGCTGAGGCTGGCCCTGAACATGCAATCCTTTTGCCTCAGCCTCCTAAATTGCTGGGATTATAGGCATGCAGCATTGTGCTGGGCCAATGTGGGTTTTCTTTAGGGGTTGTTTTGTTGTACTAAGGATGGGACCCAGGGACATTCTACCTCTCAGTTACATCCCCAACCCTATTATTTGGAAACAGGGCTTTGCTAAGTTGCAGAAGCTGGCCTCAAACCTGCGATCTTCCTGTGTCAGCCTCTCATGTACTGTGGTCACAGGCGTGCGCCACCACACCCAGCTGATTAAGATTTAGGAAAGAGCAAATTTAAGAGCTGATTAAGATAAGGAAAAGCCGGGCAAGGTGGCACACGCCTGTAATCCCAGTACTTGGGAGGCTGAGACAGGAAGATCGCAGGTTTGAGGCCAGCTTCAGCAACTTAGTAAGGCTCTCAGCAACCTAGTGAGACCCTGCTTCCAAATTAAAAAGTTTTGAAATAGGACTGGGGGTGTCACTCAGAGGTAGAAGGCCCCTGGGTTCCATCCCCAGTACCACAAAAAAATAAAAAATTAAACACTAAAAGGAAAGACACACACGAATGAGTTGGCTAGAGAGGCAGTGAGGGTGGCACACGGTGTTTTAGAGACTGGTAATCAAACGGGTGTTTAAGTAGATCATATGAGAGAGGCTTGTATTTGTTCAACAGACTATTAAATTGATACGCCCTTGTTAACACATCTTCATACATAATTATCCTTTACAACAACTCATTATAACCACTTACATAAAACAACCAACCCACTGAAACACAAAAGCTGCGAGACCACAGGTGCCCGAACATTAAAAAGAGCTCATCCGAGCCACACCTGACGAGACCATGTAGCACAAAACCTGAACGAGGGTGCTACCAAAACACAGGAAGTGCCAAAACTGTAACAAACTGCATCCCGTGCCCACTCTGCCTGCCGCTGCCGCGTTCAACTCCCCTCTCCAGCCAGTCGCAGGCCTATAATCCCAGTACTTGGGAGGTTGAGACAGGAGGATCACAGGTTCGCGGCCAGCCTCAGCTACTTAGTGAGGACCTCCACAACTTAGCGAGACCCTTTTTTAAAAAAAAAAAAAAAAAAAGGGCTGGGGGTGTAGCTTGGAGGTAGAATGCCCCTAGGTTCAATCCCCAGTACCACACACACACACAAAAAACTCCCCTCTCCAAACAGTTTCTGAAACCATCACGCCATGGCCCTGCAAGGCCCTACTGGAAATTTCCAGACAGTCCCAAGGTTTTCTGGCTCCCATTCAAAAACTTATGCTTTGGGAGAAAATCAAGTTACTGCTGTCACCAACTGTTTGTTCCACTGAGGTTTCGTTTCCTGCTTATTCCCCATTAGGATTATTCTCCTCCTGGCACACGTCATCAGATTTAGTATTTAAATATAACCAGATATATCCCCCCAAAGATGCTCTGCCTTACCGATATCGCCGTTATCCTGAGAGAGTCGACGGTGGAGTGTCTGAACAGGTACCATAGGACGGGGCCGATTTCTCCCGTGATGAAGCCCTGGGCCTGTGCCGAGGAAGTGGTGCAGACGTTCTCAATGATCTTCGCCGCTATGTGATTCACAACACGTTCTTCCTAGAGAGGACAAGGAGAGAGTCAAAAAGCATCACTCAGTATTAGAAGTACATGTGTGTAGCCGGGCGTGGTGGCGCACGCTTGTAATCCCAGTACTTTGGGAGGCGGAGACCAGAGGATCCAGGTTCGCGGCCAGCCTCAGCTCTCTCGCTCTCTCTCCTTAGTGAGGTCCTCCGCAACTTCGTGAGACCCGGTTTCAAAATAAAGTATAAAAAATAGGGCCAGGGGCGTAGCACGGAGGTAGAACGCCCCTGCGTTCAATCCCCGGTACCGCAAAAAAAAAAAAAAAAAAAACTATACACATGTAAGTACATAATAAAGGACACAGGAAAATACACACGTTGATGGTGACCACGACAAGTGTAGGGTAAATGTCTACTTTAGACATCTGTACATTGTAGTTATAGTATTTGTGTTATTTTTATACAATGCATCTTTCATTTAAAAAGAAAATATTCATTGTGTCTTAATTCGAGCCATGGCTTTGCTTTCTGCTAGTATATATTTTGGGACAATTCATCTCTGCCTCAGCTTCATCACCTATAAAATGGAGATAATACAAGGCAGTTTGAGAAGGAAATGAGTTAGCATCTATCAACACTTTCCATAATCTATATCCTGGAAAACAGTCAATTCTCCAGGAAGCATTAGCTTTGCTTCCTATTACTACTTGTAGCACATAGCATCAACTATATAACTGCTAGAAATTTTAAACACACTTGATTTCCTCAAACTCTGGGCACATTTCCCGAGTATTGAGAGGGAACATTTCCTCCCCATTCCCGTTTCCTTCCACGTGACCAGAATAAATTAACAGCAACACTCCTACCCTCCCTCTATTCCTTCACTCACCGCACATAGGGGAGAAATAAAATGTGTTGTCTAGCCGGGCGTGGTGGCGCACGCTTGTAATCCCAGTGCTTGGGAAGCTGAGACCGGAGGATCCAGGTTCGTCGCCAGCCTCAGCTACTTAGTGAGGCCCTCCGCAACTTAGTGAGACGCTGTTTCAAAATAAAGAATTAAAAAAAAAATAGGGCTGGAGGTGTAGCTTGGAGGTAGAATGCCCCTGGGTTCAATCCCCAGTATCACAAAAACAAAATGTGTCGTCTACTGGGCAAATTTGGAAAAAAAAAATACACCGGCTGTGCCTACGAGCTCAGTTCCCCCTTCCCCTGGGGGCAGGCCCACCCACACGGGTCTTCTCATATCTCCAGGAACACCTTACCTGGAGAGGTACCTGGCTTGGGGGATGCTGCTCTAGCGGGGAGGTGCCAGCTTCCCTAGTGTGGAGGGGTAATAGGAGGCGGTCTATGAGCCCAAGGGAGAAGCTGTGTCCTCATCACATGACACAGTACAGTCCATGTGCTGTGTTGTCTTCTCAGGAAGTTCTGAAACTTTCCCCTGAATGTCGGGGTTCCTATTTATGGGGGACTGTCACTGATACTTGATATCACAGTGTCAGTCAACTCCTGGAGGATTCCTTCCCAGCACTACACCACCACCATTTCGGCACCAGTGGGAAAGAGGCCACGCGTCACCCCGGAGCTCGGAAGCTCAGTACGGCTGCCAGGCCACCCCCGCGTGTCACTCTCTGAAATGCCTCCTAGTCCCCCGGGGAACCCCCATGGGACACCACACAGGCTGTAACCTTGGTGCTACTTTCTGCTCACTAACATTTTGGAAAGGAAAACTAAACTATCATTTAATCAAAGGTCTCTTTCATCATGAGAGAATAATGGCTATGATCATTAGAATGGCTGGGCTTATTAATGAAGAGCTGTGCTGTTGCAGGCTGTTAAGCAGACAATGCATTATATGCAAACTGAACAAAAAAAAGCTTTGCTGCCAGTTTTCATTTGCATGCCCACTCTTCCAATAGAGCATACCAAAATTAACATCTAAAATACTCACAATTATTTTCACATTTGTAGATTTAGTAAAGTTATGATCATGTCTCTAACATCTCCAAAGTACCTGGAGTTTTACATAACTGATTGCTTTGGACACATTGGACTAAGAACATAGGGTTTTTTATTCCTTAAAACAACGGGCAAAATGCCTGGATGAACCTGTCTCTGAAAGCAAAAATGATATAAGAGCCAGGGGTAGCAGTGCACGCTTGTAATCCCAGTACTTGAGAAGCTGAGACAGAAGGATCACAGGTCCGTGGTCAGCCTCAGCAACTTAGT
Source organism: Glis glis (assembly GCA_004027185.1). Classification (NCBI taxonomy): domain Eukaryota; kingdom Metazoa; phylum Chordata; class Mammalia; order Rodentia; family Gliridae; genus Glis; species Glis glis. The sequence goes on along the minus strand of PVJS01008801.1, from coordinate 543 downwards.
GAGACCCTGTTCCAAAATAAAAATAAAATAAGATGGGGGGATATAGTTCAGAGGTAGAATGCCTCTGGGTTCAATCCCCAGTACCACAAAAAAATAAAAATAAACTAGGCATGGTGGCACACACCTGTAATCCCAGTTACTTAGGAGGTTGAGACAGGAGGATCACAGGTTTGAGGCCAGTCTCAGCAACTTAGACACTCAACAACTTTGCAAGACCCTGTTTTAAAAAAATAAAACAGGGCTGGGAGTGTAGCTCAGAGATAGAATGCCTCTGGGTTCAATCTCCACTACCAAAAACTAAAAACAAAAACAAATAAGGAGCTGGGCGTGGTGACGCACGCTTGTAATCCCAGTACTTGGGAGGCTGAGACCGAAGGATCGCAGGTTCGCGGTCAGCCTCAGCTACTTAGTGAGGCCCTGCTTCAAAATAAAGAATAAAAAAAAAATAGAGCTGGGGTGTAACTCGGAGGTATAATGCTCCTGGGTTCAATCCCCATTACTGCAAAAGAAAAGAAAAAGAAGAGAAAGAAAGAAAGAGAGAGA
>PVJS01008800.1:0-52120 GCA_004027185.1 Glis glis | reverse complement strand
AAATAAATAAATAAATAAATAAATAAATAAATAAATAAATAAATTCTAGGTCTGTCTCCCCTGAAATGCATCTGCATTTCATTGTTTAGCATCGTGTGGGATAAAGTAGGTTTTTCACTAAATATGTGTTGACTCGATGCAAAAACAAATATTCTGTGGACAAACAGTGTTGGCTTTCACATATTAGCAGCCGGAGGAAATGACCTCAGTTGTGTATCAGGATATACGAGGAGAACCTGCCCACAGCCTCTTTCATTCGGCAGCTACTCTGTAAACACAGTAGTCACAGCCACCTGTGGCGACTGAGCACTTGGAATATATTGGCCCAAACTGAGTTGTGATGCCAGTGTAAATCGCACATAGAATTTTAAGAACTTAGAACACAATAACTAATTTCATTATTTTTATATTGATTACATGTTACAATGATAATATTTTGGGTATATTGGGTTAAGATATATTGTTGACATTAATTTTTACTTTTTTTACTTTTTTATTGTGGTGACTAGAAAATTTTGTGCTCACCTTTTATTTCTATTAGCTGACACTGTTCTAAAATAGTAATTTATTCACATCTGAAACAAACTCAAGAAGGTTTTCCACTACCCCTCAGTTGTACTTTCTAGGACTGCCAAGTGTTTACCATTCAGTTGTTTTTTTTTTTTCATTCTTAGGAATTATTTATTTAAAAATAATTTTGTGTGTGTGTGGTACTGGGGATTGAACCCAGGGGCATTCTACCTCCGAGATACATCCCCAGCCCTATTTTTTTATTCTTTATTCTGAAACAGGGTCTCACTAAGTTGCAGAGGGCCTCACGGAGGTGCTGAGACTGGCCACAAACCTGCAATCCTCCTGTCTCAGACTCCCAAGTTCTGGGATTACAAGCGTGCGCCACCACACCCAGCTTAAAAATGAATTTGTTTATGTGAAGATCCTACCAGTGAACTCAGTTATTCAGGTTGTGTCTTTGAGATTATTTTTTCGATTATCATATGTGAGATGTTGATATTACCTATAATTATAAAACTTTTTTTTTTACTATGACCTAGGGAATAGTAAGCAATGGAAAGTGATAAACTTTAGTATAAGATTTGTAGTCAAGTCCACATCCCCACCCTGCTCCCACATGGTTTCTCATTACTTTTGGTGGCTCAAAATCATATATGGTGCATGCCATCGGTAATATCTCTGTTTAATCAGCTTTTCAGTAGTTAAGGCTTAAGGATTCTATCACTTCAAAAGCTTTTTTTATTTTAAACTTGAGGTGCCTAAGGCAGTTATTTTTTTAAATTTTCTATAAGGGTAAGATTCCTTTTCCAGTGCATTCTTGAGCAGGTCTTGAAATAACAAACAGATCAAAACAAAGCTGCTGTGGATGAAGGGTAGGGGAGGACCCAGAGAGGCCCTTCCCTGCCACCTTAGCTGCTGCTTTGAAAAATGCAGCATTATGGCAAAATGGCAGGCTGAATTAAGGCTTTATAAGTTAGTGTTAACAGATTAGAGTTATATAATTTTTAGACTAGGAAGACACTTGAGGTATTGTCCTGCCTTTTGTAGGATGAATGTATCTGTCATGCTCACACAATGAACAGTAGAGCTGGAGACAGGCCAAGTTCTTTTGTCTCCCTGTAGAATCTTCTTTCCCGAACTACCCTGTGATAACAGCTTATGAAGTAGTCTTTCTTGTCTGGGGTTGGGGGTGTAGCTCAGTGGCAGAGCGCTTGCCTAGCATGTGCAACACACTGGGTTCCATCTCCAGCCCTGTGGGGGAAAATAAGTAAATGAATAGTCTCTCTTGGGACATTAGTATGGGCTAAGAAAGATGATGGCACTTAGGTGTGAGTAAGAACCCACTGCAGACAAGGTGTGGGTGCGCGTGCTGTGATTCACGGAGCAGTAGCCCCCACTGAGGATTAGGTGCCTGCTTAGGAGGAGCTAATAAATGTCTCTTCTCTCCTGCACACTCCATCCATCGCTTATTGCAGTGCACTGATTAGGGTTTAAAATGGCACTATGAATTATGCAAAAAATGTTTGTGCAGAGGGGCTGTCTTGCAGCCTAATGCAGCACAGATGGAAAGATCCTCTTTTAATCATTGTTCTCACGATACTTGGAAGCTTTTTGAGGAATAAGCACTCCAAAGTGGAAGTGAATGGCCTTCAACAGTAAATGAATTCCTTCTGCAGAGAGGAACCGAAATGTATTTGTAATGCAGATGGCTGCCCTGTGTTTGAATATCATCCCTATCATTTGAGATTCATACTTAGAAGCAAAATCTCTCTTGAAATACTTGGGTTTTAGATGGTTCCACCAGAGACATTACTTCAGCCAGCCTGGCCCAACCTGTATTATTATAATTTATTTTTTTAAATGGTGACAATGAATGTTTTAAATGCCATTTCACTCCAATCAGGAAAATATGTAAATTATCTCTCTCTGATCCTTAGTTACTACTGAAGAGACAGAATTAGTTAGCATCCCCTTACTTTTATTAGCATAATATTGATGCAAATGATTAGCAAAGGCTTTTTGAAAAAGAAAGCAGAACCCTGGAAAGCAATTAATAACAGTATTCATTTCCTCAGTAAGGAAGAAAGTCTAATTTATGATTAGACTTCTAACTTTGTTATGTGTGCCAAGGACCTCCTGCCTGGGCCTGAACAGGTACCTGTTTCTAAAATCAATGTCATTTTAGAGCTTTCCCTCTTGCAAAGCAAGAATCAATCTGAAAAAGGCTCAAAGGAAACATTTCAGAACAAAGATGATATCCTGTTACCTCTAGGTAGTTCTGATTCTGATGCCAACAAGGTGTACTATAGGTTGTGTTTCTGAAACGCTGCTTATTTTTTTGGTACTGGAGATTGAACCCAGGGGCATTCTACCTTCGAACTACACCCCCAGCCCTTTTTATATTTGTTTTGAAATGGGGTCTTCTTAGGTCTCCCTGTCCTCAAACCTGCAATCCTCCTGTCTCAGCCTCAGCAAGTATGGGATCACAGGCATGTGCCACCACCGCCGGTTTGAGACACTGCTTTTCAGAATATAGGAGGAAAAAGTGAAGGATAATATTCCTTGGCCATCTCAAGGTAGAGTGAAGGACTGAGTTACAGCTGTTGCCAGCAACGGAGTTGATATAAAGAGGACACTGGTTAATTCTTTATTTGCTCAGAGGAAATGGGCTTAAATTAGAAGGAAGTAAAGTTGAATCAAACAACAGGAAGACATTGTTGGCTCTGGGGAGAGCTTTATACAATTAGAACAAGGTATAGCAAGAGTCTGGAATTTCCCTTCTTACCTCCTCTTACTGTGCTACAGTTGCTTTACACTTTGTGGTCTCATGTCTCTGCCTGTGAAGCAGGAATGAGCTCAGCAACACCTGGTGTCTGTCCCTGCTTTGCAGCAGGAAGCCACCGCTGCCCAGCATTGTTCTTTTCCTGCATGCTTGATCTCCTCTACTTGAATGCAGACTTTGGGGATCAGAGGTGAAACCCTGTGCTTTTTGGACTTCGGACATCAACAAGTTTTATATCTTGCAACTAGTGGGGAGTCAGTATTTGTTGAATGAATGTTTGAGTCATAACTTAGTGGTCTGTTTATTATTAACAAGCAAGAGCCCAAGTTCTGTAGTATCTCTCCACTGAAACACTGAGATCTTGATGTCATTCCAATTCTACTGTTCTTTTAAATATCCCCTTCATTACTTAAAATGGAAAATACAGGGACTGGGGGTGTTGGCAGTGGTAGAGTACATGCTTAGCAGTTGTGATGCCCTGGGCTCAATCCCCAGCACCAAAAAAAAAAAAAAAAAGAAATACATTGTGGGGATTAATTTGATTTTAAACCATAAGTACAATGATTTAAAAATAAAACTTCAGCCGGGCATGGTGGCACACACCTGTAATCCCAGTGCTTGGGAGGCCAAGATAGGAGGACAGCAGGTACAAGAATAGCCTCAGCAACTTACCAAGACCCTCTTTCAAAACAAAACAAAAAATTAAAAAGGGCTGGGGTTGTAGCTCAGAAATAGAATACCCTCCCTGGGTTCAATCCCCAGTACCAAAAATGAAACAAAAACACTTTGTAGAATTCTGATTAATATTCTTAAAGAAGGAAAACCAGTGAATAAATATAGGTATTGTTCAGAGAAGCTTTCTTTTTCGTAAAGCAATTGGGTTAAGAAATTACCCTTCCTATATTAGACCGGTTGGCTTATGATAGAATGTATAGAGTTACACAATATTTGTCTTATAAAAGCTGTGCATTTTACTTTGCAGAACCTGAATCAGCAAATAACTAAAGTCATTTATGAGGTGGGAAATCTTAACAGCTATTAACAGCTAACCCTCAAACATCTGAGCAAAAAAAAAAAAAAAACAGGAAAAAGTTCTAAGTCTTGGAGCTTTGTCTTAGAGTGTCTTGACAACTCAGATCTTTCTGTGGACGCGTCCTGGCAAGATAGTAAAGGAAGTGGTGCCTTTGATGCCACCATCTAGGCTGGCTTCCACGCCTGTGGTACCCATGGCTCAGTGCTGACTTGTGCCCTGGAGGGCATCCCATACCTTCCCTGCTTTCATCTCCTCCCTTGACAACTTGGACTGTTCTGGTCTCGGAAGGCTCTGTTCTCTATGCAGTAGCTTATTGATTAATGTCTTCTAAAAGGATAGCTTCCTGAAACATCAGGCCTTTCTTCTACCTGTCTTTTTCTCTGTGAGCAGGAGATACAGGTACCAGAACTGACTGAGATATGAGGTCCTGGGAGCCTTGGCTAGTGCAGAATTTGGGGCTCACGTAGATTGATCTAGTAAGCAGCATTTTGGGGCGATACAGAAATCAGTAGACCTGGATTGTTTCTGTTTGGAGACTGAGCAGAGAAGAAATCCAGATATGGGACAATGAGGAAAGCAGTGGAGAACAAAGGGAGGGAAGTGAAATCCTGGAGGTGGAAGTTCTTGATGATTCAGCATGAGATTCTGTTGTTTTTTTTTTTCGTGATAATGAGGATTGAACCCATGGACATTCTACCTCTGAGCTATACCCCCAACCCTTTTTATTTATTTATTTTTTTTGTTTTGTTTTCCAACAGGGTCTAGCTAGGATGCTGAAATGCTCACTATGTTGCTGAGGCTGTCCTTGAACCTACCATCCTCCTGTCTCAGCCTCCCAAATACTGGGATTAGAGGTGTGTGCCACCATGCCCGATTTAATTTTTTATTTTAAAACAGGTTCTCACTAAGTTGCAGAGGGCCTTGCTAAGTTACTGAGGCTGACAGCGAACCTGCAATCCTCCTGCCTCCCACATACTGGGATTATAGGCGTGCGCCACCACACCTAAGCTCAACATGAGCTTTCTGCACAGTGCCTTGGTTGTGGCTAGGGAGGAAACTTTAGGGGAACAAATTACTTTTGAACTTCTTAACCTATTTCAAATTCCCACATGGGATGGCATTTCAGAACCAGATGCCACATTGCTGTGGATTAAGTAGGAATTTTGCTGCTGCCTGTATAAAAAGAACAGGTAAGCAGTAGACTCTTGTAAGTCTAGAAATGATCCTGAGATTGGGAGGGTGGGAGTGTAGGTTATTCCTGAGAGGCCCAGGATAGGAAAGCTTGGACAGGTTCATAAAGTTCCAATTTGGTGAGGCATTTACTCCTCCTAGAATCTGATGTGTCTTTGGGTGGTATTTGCCAGAGCTTGCTGTGCCAGTAACTGTTCTAGATGGTATGGTTAATAACGCCCAGGAGTAGTATAATTTTTTTAATAACCTTTTTTCTCCCTTATGCATTTCCTCCCCTCCCCTTTTGTAGAATTAGGTCTCACTGCCCTGTGAGCCCTGTTCCTATTCTCTAAACAGAGTTCAATTGACTTTTACTGAAAATGTAAAATGTTGTTTTTTTTTTTTCTGGGAATTTAATTTTTTTTTTTTTGTCTTTTGAATGTTAAATCCTCCCCCTCTTACCTCCAAACTGTATTTTATAATTGGAAATTTCCTTTGTTTCCCGTGTTCTTATTTCATATATCATGTAGAATACTTGTATTCATATCTATTTTATGTTGAATCAGATCAGAGTCTAAAACATAAAAAAAGTGTGGCCTTAGATTATTCTTATTAAACCAAAACTGTTCAGGCCAAGGGATCTCTGAAATAAAAGGGCGTGTTGAGTCATTAATGATATTAGCCATAAAAAGGACCTGCAGTGTCTAGCAGTGTCTGCTGTACCTAGAGCTATTAGTATTTTTTGTGAAGAAAATTTGGAGAAGGAAAGTGTAAGAGGAACGTACGCTGCAGCGTAGGTACATTGAACCCACGTTGGCTACAGACAAGAGGGAAACTTTGAACGTGAAGAGGGAAAACTTTGAGATGAGAGCAGAGCTCATGAGAAGTAATTGTGCTTTCTAGATTGATGGGGCTCCTAAGGAGGATGTTGCAGTGTAAAGGGTGGGGATGAGTTTAAGTTAAGGTTCTAACATAGATTTAGGATTATGAAATGCTCTCTTGTTTTCAGCAGTAGCCATTAATTGATGATCTTCTCCCATCTTTCTTCCTCTTCAGCCTCTGGCCCTTGTAATTACATTTAGGGCATCTCAGAATTTTTTTCTTATTAATCTCATTAAAAGGGAAAACTTGCCTTGTGATATTCACAATCTATTCTGTGACTGATGGCTGAAGACATTTAGTGGGAAACATGGACGAATTGTCTCCAAGATTGGCTAAACTTTGTGATTAGCTGGAAGTTATCTCTCCACCCCATTTATCTCCCTAGTATAGCTGACTTTTAGCACCTGGCTTAGAAAAATACTTCCTGGCCTCCATACTTACTGGTGAAGCATTATGTATTTGAAGGTCATTTGGAGCTACCCATAAAATTATACTTTGCAGGCTATGGAAAGAGGCTTTCTTTTTTGCTATCTAGGTATTTGCCACAATATCACTGCCATTTTTACTAACCTACTGTTACCATTCACCCACATTTCTTTATACACATCATCTCTCTTTTTATCATCTAGCATAAGCACAGATATCCTTTCACTTTTAACATTTTCTTCTGGCGTCTGGCCGGTAGGAGGTTGGTTTTATACCTCTATAGCCTCACTAAGATACAAGGTGATTTCTCTACTTTATTGTGATGGATATCACAAAGAACTAAAAAGAGGTGAGTAATAATACCCTTGTCTCTTTGACAATATGCCCAATGTATTTACCTTTAGTTATTATCAAAAGGCATTTTATTTTAATCCAACTTTGCCATATGTCTGTGCTTTTATTAGTATGCAGAAGTTGATGTTAATGTGTATATAAAAGTACTACAGAAGGACAAGAGCTTTGCCCACAGGAAATGAATAAAATCAATACTATATTTAATGTTATTCTAATATTGCATTTAAAAGATTATTGCTCATAATTTTGTGTTATGTCAACACATTTTGTCAGTACTTATGGCAGTCATTTGAATCAATAGCAACCTTCTTTATGAACTGGAGAGATATCAGAATAATTTTGAGTTGGGGGTGTAGCTCAGTGGTAGAGCACTTGCCTAGCATGTGTGAGGCCCTGGATCCAGTACCCAGCAACATAGACACACACACACACACACACACACACACACACACACACACACACACATATACACTCGCACGCCCATATAAAATTTATAAATCTGTAGTCAGCACCTGGAATGAAATGCCTGGCTAAGATCTAAATGAATTTCCTGGATCCCCGAGCTCCTTTTTCAGTACTGGGGATAGAACCCAGAGCTTCCCCATGCTAGGCAAGCATTCTACCTCTGAGCTATACCCCTAACCCTTTTCATTTTATTTTGAGATAGGGTCTTGCTAAGTTGCCCAGGTTAGCCTTGAACTTGGAATTCTCCTACCTCAGCCTCCCTAACTGATGGATCCCAGATCTTAAATGTATTATTTATTATCTTAAATGTATTTACATTTAAGATTTATTACATCTTGAAAGAATATGCACCATCATATAAATTTTATCTGTGTTAATCCATGTCTAAAGTGTATTGACAAACTATAGTGATGAGATTCCAAACTAATAGAAGTCATGACGGAACTTTAGAGTGAGTTTGATAATATTAGAGGAGGTAAAAAGACGTTTCTTTACTCTTCATTAGTGAATCCCTTTCTCCTTTCACCTCTAAAAATGCATTGAAAACGCAATAGATTTCTCACAAAGAAACTAGCAGCAAAGCTTTGAAACTGAAAAGGTAAACAGTGTGAATTTTTTCCAAGCACAATAAAAATAAAAATAAATGAATAAAAAGTTGACAAAATTTGGATGCTGATAACTGCCTCGAAGCCACGTGACTGCTGGGGAATAAGAATGGAATACTGGACAACTTCAAGGAAGCCAGGCTCAGTCTCAAGACAGAACAGCTTTAACAATGGATCAGTGAGTGGGCTTCAGGCAAACCCAGCAGGCCTGCAAGAGACTAGGGGAGGGTGGGGAAGGGATTATAGGAAGGATGTCTTAGTAGTTTATGCTGTTAAACAAAATACCGTAAACTGGGTCACTTAAAAACAACCAAATTTATTCTCACAGGCAGCCTCTGTGTCTGGCGAAGGTCTTTTTTTCTGTTAGGGGCACCTTCTGTGTCCTCCCATGTTGGAAGAAGCAAGGCAGCTCTCTGGGGCCTTCTTTGGAAGGACACTGAAAGGCCCTAGTTCCTAATACCATCACCTTGAAGATTAGGATTTCGACATGAATTTTGGGGTAACACAAACATTGAGAAAATAGCAAGGAACTAGGGAGATGACCTCAAATTATTGGTCTAAATTTAAGGAAATGATTGAACCAGGGATGTGTTGAGGGTTGCGTGGGTAGCAGCAGCAGTAACAGCCACAGAGGAAGTGGAATTGTTACTGGGGAAGGCATGGTGAGCCACAGAAGGCCTGAGGAATGTCAGGACAATGCTGAAGCAGAGGTCACAACCTGGAAGCACATGTTGGAGGGCTGTCAGGCCACAGGTTCAGTGAGGAACTGGAAAATTCCAGTCATATCTGGTGTTGGTGTCTTGTATCATCTACCTCACACTAAAGGTTCCAGGAGCTTAGTTGGACAAAAGTCTCTGATAAGATTCCCAAGGTTGAGGAAGGCATTCAATAAATGTTTCTTGTAGAGACTGAGATGCCAGAATAGGACTTTGGAACATGTGCTTAACACACTGTAGGCCAGTGCTTGTGTATGACTTAATTACAGGGTGGTATGAAACCAGCCCTTCCTTTTGTATGTTTCTATTCCCTTTAGGAAGTTGACTTTTAGACTAAACATCCTAGTCACAGAATAGAAAACAATTACCTTATTAATGTTTGGGTTTCTCGGTCACAGATTTCTTGCTTGCTACTTTTAATGTCCATTTTCTTTCTTTGTAGTTTTGTGCAATGGAATAAAGCACTTTAGGAGTTAAGAGATTTTTATTTCAGATGCAGCAATAATTCAGTAATTAAGAAATGAACAGGATACAAGCATCTGCTGTGTCAAGCAGGTTGCTCAAACCTGGAGATACCAAGATTAAAAAAAAAAAAGTGGATTCGTGCTTCAAGGAACACCTAGTGATAGAGACACAAGTGTGAGCAGATCATCACAATGCAGGATGTGGTAAGGGCTGTGGGAAGTCTTAGAAGTAAGGTTTTTCCAGCCCCCACAGACAAAGGTACCATGATATGAAATTGAGTAATGACAGCTGGAGGAGAGATCAAACTGGTGTGCCTATGCTCCGAGTGCAAAGTAGCTCCTGGGGTTTAATTTCCAGCTGGCCGCACAGCTGGCCAGAACAAGAAGACGACGGAGTCATGGAGAAAGGACAGCAGGTCCAGGGAGTCAGGTGGATGCAAATGATGGTGACAGGTAGTGAGTGAAGTGAATCTGCTTTGACCCCGTGTGTGCAGATTCTGAGACTCTATGTCAGTATCCCATTACACTTCCCTTCATTCTTGTCTTGGAAGATGATGGTGACATTAAGAACTCATGGTTTCCACTCGGCTAGTTCTCCAATTTTGCCTCCAAGTGAAAAGGAAAATCTACCCCCTGGGAGTTGGGGAGCTGAGGAACAAAGAGAATCCACTTCTACCTGTTGGGTTATATGGGGACAAAGGAGGGCACAGCTCGACAGCAGGAACAGATTTTATTCCAAGATGAAACCTGGGAGGAGGCAACTGACCGGGGAAAGAGCCCACGGAAGTCAGAAGTCCGCTTCCTTACACATTAGGGGCTTTTGCTGGGGCATTAGGAAGGAGGGAGAGCGAAGCGGTCGTGGATTCATCCAATTGGTGGTTTTAACCGCAGGCCAGGACAGGTAGATTTATGGGGCTGGGGGCAGGGGGATGGTTAGGAACATTGTCCTGCCACTCCTGGAGTCCTCTGTTCTCAACCTCCTCTAGCCAGGCCTCACAGTCAGACCTCACAGTGTCCATACTACCCAGAACCAGTGCTTTAAAACAAGGAACACCTATGCCTAGTGGCTGGTGGTAGCCCACCCTTTTATGTTCCTAGTTTTATCCCTAAAAAGGAAGGGAATATTTGCAGCTTGTCCTGGCTGTCTTTCCCACATCCTTTCTTTCTCCACTTTCCCTCCCTTTTTTCTATCAGACCTCCTGGAGATTGCCACCTATATGCCTTTTGTTGTGGTGGTGGTGGTGCTGGGAATTGAACTCAAGGGGCATTCTTCCTCTGAGCTTCACCCACAGCCCTATTTCATTTTTTATTTGGAAACGGGGTTTCACTAAGTTGCTGAGAGCCTCACTAAGTTGCTGAGGCTGGCTTTGAACCTGCAATCCTCCTGTCTCAGCCTCCCAAGTACTGGGATTACAGGCGTGCACCACCATGCCTGGCTTCCTATATGCCTATTTTATTGCTATTGAACTGTAGTGAAAGCATCAATGAAAAGCAAACACACAGAGATGGGTGAGTAAAAGTGGTAAAGCCAAGTTTCCAAAGCTAGCTCTCACCAGTGTCACCAATGGGTGTTTCTTCTCAGCTTTGCTTTGGCGGTGTTGTATGAATTCATCTGCTTGTTGTCCTGCTGTGCCAAACATGGGTGGACACACTTTGAGAAACTTTACAAAACACTGTATAAGATGTTAAGTGGCTTTTGTTTTTAAAGTAAAAGAAAATTGAAAGAACTGAGTCAACCTAATTTTTCCCCCCAAAATGCGAAGGGTAAAATATGCAAAACATACAGTGTATTAGTTTACATGAAAGGTGAAAATGAGCTGCTTAGGTCTGATAGAAGAGACAAGGAATCCTTGCCCTGGGTTCTGTTGGCCCTGGGTGTGGGGAGGGGCACTGTGGTATTGCTTTCTAATCAACTTCTTAGTGCCTCCAGGCATTGTTCAGTGTTCTTTCATCCTGGATGTCAGAGCCACTTCTAATAATTACTGCTTTCAGCTGAACAATAGTGGGCATACACTTCCAAGGGGAGGAAAATGACTTGGGTCATTCATAGGCTGCAGTTCTTCATAGTCATTCAAATTGAGCGTATTCTGATGGACAGGGCCATTACACAGTATTAATAGCTTTACCAAGCACCAGGGTAGTGATTGCTTCTTCCTGCAAGGTAAGGGAAGACTCTACAATCTGAAACATGCTTTTCTTTATTTTTTTTCAACATAGACAGTGTGGATGAAGAGGAAGGGAATTTTTAAAACATTTATACATTTTTAAATTTTTATTAAACAAAGGTTTTTTTTTTGTTTTGTAAGTCATGTCCCAGCATGACACCAACTATATTTTAGAAAGTACATTGGAAAAGGTTTCTCATGCTTTTTCAAAAGGTATGGTTTGATTTTTTTAAATGTAATTTTCTCTTGTTAAGGATAATGATTATTTTAGAATGCTAATTAGTGACTGGCAACAAGATCATTTTGGCCTGGCTATGTGCAATAAAAACTCAGAAAGATGAGAAAAAGGCTAATTCTCCTGTTTTGAATCTGTTTGGCATACTGTAGTGACCACTGAAGAAAAAATAAGGCTGTTTAATCTTGTTTCTACCATCCCTTGCCTGGGTGAGTTTGGGGAAAATCTAACTAACCATGGGACCTCATTACCTCACCTAGAATATGATGGGACAGGTTTAAGTCTCCAAAAGCCAATACTATTCTAAAGTTGAAGCTTTAATGAATATGACTGTCTATAATATACTTACTCAGCCAGGCATGGTGACACATGCCTGCAATCCCAGTACTTGGGAGGCTGAGACAGGAGGATCACAGGTTTGAGGCCAGCTTCAGCAATTTAGTGAGGCCATCAGCAATTTAGTGAGAATCTGTTTCAAAATAAAAAATAAAATAGGTCTGGGGTTGTAGCTCAGGGGTAGAATGCCCTTGGGTTCAATCCTCAGTACTGCACACACTAAGATATAGTCATTAAGGTTGATAAGTCATAATCTGCATAAGATTTTTTTATTCCAAATAGTACAAACACAAACCTTATTCTTTGTCGTATATTGCCCAATCTAGTTACTTCTTGTCCTGCATGGACATAAAGGTAGGATAAGAAATGTGATAAAAGTGTAGTCTTTATGGAAAGGATCTTCTAAGAAAAATGAAACACAAAGCCAAGGCCTAGCAACAAAGAACTTAAATAAATAAATAAATAAATAAATAGACTTTGGGTTGTGGGCACTGTGAGGTCTGACTGTGAGGCCTGGCCAGAGGAGGTTGAGAACAAAAGAGCTCCAGGAATGGTGGGAAATGCTCCTAACCATCCCCCTGCCCCCAGCCCCATGAATTCACCTGTTCTGGCTCCTGTCAAGCCCACCAATCGGAGGAATACAGGACTGCTTTAGTGTTCCTCTCTCCTGATGCCCCGTCAAAGCCCCTAGCCTGTAAGGGAGCGGGCTTCTTTGACTCTCGTGGGCTCTACTCCCAATCAGGTGCCTCCTTCCAGGATAAAACCAGAATAAAAATCCTGTTCATACTGTCTGGCTGTGCTCTCCTTGCCCCATTATCCAACACAGGTCACAAAAGTGTCTTTGGAAGGAGTGGAATGAGGAGCAGACTAGATATGAAGTGCCACAGGCCCTGGAGGGGCCACTACACCCTGCAGCGGTGTGTTGACATGAGCTGACAATGGGTAGTTTAGGAGGCCCTGTAAAATATGAAAAACTCGGCCAGGTGGTTGAAGCTTAAATACCTTCCTCAGAGGGGAGAGAGATGGGGGAGGGGGCCGCAGACCCTCTTGGAGGAAGAAATGAATGTGTCCCCGAGGATCAGACCATGATCTAGGAAAAAGTTCCTCTCAGCTGTGGGGGGAGGAAACCACAAATTAGGAAGAGGGACAGAACTTAACTGTGAGTAAAATTGTATTATTAGCAGATAAAGTCTCCCAAGTAATCTCTTTGAGCTGCCCTCAAATGAAGCCTGTCTGGGCATAGTGAGGACTTTGTTTCTTCTCTAGTAGTTACTCCTCCCTGGTTATTTGAGGAGATTACTAGGGAGGGGGTTTAAGATGGTTGCACATTTTTGGGAAGAATTTTCCTCAGTCAGATAAGGAAGCATCAGTTAGATAAGGGAACCGCAAGAGGGAGTCATTCTGTACTTGGGCAGAAAATAGAAGGTTAGGCATGCCTTGTTTCAGAAACAGCTTCTAAAGCCTTCTAATTTCCTTTAATTGAAAAGTGCCTGGCATGCTGAAGAAATCACACTTTGGGGTATTGTTTTCAGGATAGGGTACAAAAACTAGAAATTGAACCAGGTAGTTAAACATGAATTCAAAGATGTATCCTAGTGACAAATCTGCCTTGAGGTGATTTTAGGCAGAGGGCGTGGATGACAGAGGAACTTTAAGGGACAGGCACGTCTTCAAATGGACTGGCCATAGGCAAGAACTGTTCCTCCTTTTTATACATGATGGATACAAGCAGATGACTAACGTCATTGGCCAGGCAGGGCTTTTGAAATGACATTTTTTATTCTTTGTCATCATAGTATAAATTAAATATGGATATGTCATTGGAATAAGTCCAAGTTTTTATGAAAGCCGGCAAAACTAAAATAAACAAAGAACTAGGTCAAGAGTCAGTAGGAAAACATGCCTGCTTCCTTCGGTGTGGCTTTCTGGAGCACTGTCCACAGAATTGGAAAGTGCTTTTTCAGATCCATTAGCTAGTGTTTTTGAGAAATCCGAGAGCAGCAGTTTTCCAAGCGTGGTACAGGACATCCAGGGGTCTCAGAACCTTTTCAGGGGTCTAGGAGATCAAAATTGTTTTCATAATATAATTAAAGATGTTATTTTCCTCTTTCACTCTCGTTCTCATGAGAATACAGTGGAGTATCCCAGAGAGGATGTGATGTGCAATATTGCAAAAGATTGAGCACAGAGCAGATGTGAGAATCCAGCTGCCTTCCACTTAGCTGGATGTTGAAGAGCATTTCAAAATTTAAAACAATGCTTCTCATCTCACTATTCTTTGTTGTTGTTGGTTTGGAAAATGGAGGATTTTTAAAACTTATTTTGAGATGTGCTTTAGCAAATGAATAGTATTTTTTTATTTTAATATCTAATGCTATACATTTCAATAGATATAACCCACATGAACAAAAGCTCCTTGGGGTCCTTGAAAATTCTTAAGTGTATGAAGGGGTTCCGTGATGAAAAAGTTTAAGAACTGCCTTGTAGGATAAAGGATCCCTCTGAATCTTAGAGGAGAGTAAAGGTGACCTCACTGCACTGTGGGGGGAGGGATTGTGTAGCTGTAGCTCAGAGGTAGAGCATGTGCTTAGCATGCATGAGGCCCTGGGTTCAATTTCTAACACATACACCCTGAATCCATGAGATAAGCAGTTATATGTAGTTAGGAGTACAGGGGTTACCAGTGAATGATACTGGGTGCCATGACCTTTTCATGGTTAACTGTGAGGCAGGTCAGTAGGAATTAAGCTGTTAGTTTGCGTGTTTTAGGTGCTGGGACTTGAACGCAGGGCCTACTGCTTAGCACCCAGTCTCTAGTCCTCAAGGCTATTGTTAATATTCCCATTTTATAGGTAGGAAAACTGAGGAGTGGAGAAGTTGTGATCCCAGTTCCATGCTTCCATTTCTTCTTTGAGGATTGCCTTGATACCAGGATGATCCATCAATCAGTTTTCGATCTTCTAGTAGACCACAGAATAACAAATGACAACTCCCACCTCCCTGTGAGAGACAAATGGCACCAGCCCAGTTTCATAGTCTCTATGACAAAATAACAGGCATTATTACAACCCTGAGTGACAGTACCTTTGAAATTCCTGATCAGCTGGAAAAATTATCCAAGAAAATCGAGATAACATATGCCTAGGGAAAATACAACCAAAAAAAAAAAGCCCTCATTTTTAAAAACAAATGTAGCATGAAGAACATGTGAGCAAGATTAATAAGAAGAAATATTATAGAAAGGCCCATAGGTTCTGTAGGGTGAGTATTTGCTGGTGAGTTTAGTGCCCTTGCAAAACGGCAAAGCCACAATACCATGGTGTGTGGGGAAGAGCAGGACTTTCACAGTACGCCTGGAAGCTGCTCCTCAGAGAGCAGCCCAGCCAGCTTCCTGCAGGGGGCCACTCGGTACCGGGGATTGAACCCAGGGATGTTCTACCTCCGAGCTACACCCCCGGACTATTTTTTATCCTTTATCTTGAAACCGGATCTCACGAAGTTGCGGAGGGCCTCACTAAGTAGCTGAGGCTGGCCTCGAACCCGGATCCTCTGGTCTCAGCCTCCCAAGTACTGGGATTACAAGAGTGCGTCACCACGCCGGGCCCAGGCAGGAGTTTTTGAAGCGTGGCCATGGGAGAATCGTGGCCATGGGAAAATCATGGCCATGGGAGAATGGGCCCCTGGGATTCTGGAGGGGGAGGGAGGGAAAGGACTTGACCAGTCACTTGCCAGCAAGTGAGGTGGTGTAATTGGGAGTTGCCTGTGGTATACACCATGTTTCCTCGATTCCAGTGAATCCTCTGGAAACATGAAATACTTCTGCTCTGCACTTCATTACATCTAGCAGATGTTGCCTTATGTTTTCTAACCCAATTTTCAGAATGAGCACAGTATCAAATAGCATTCTCCTAAAAACAGAAAAGAGGAAATCCGTTAACTTGCCACACTCCAGGACAGTCTGAAGAAGGTTCCAGACTTCTACTCATTGCCCATCTGCAGTACAAAAGTAGAGTTTTTTCTAAGAAGAAAAAAAAAGTGATACTGCATGTGAATTTATGTAAATTGAAAGAATATTCACTTGTATTTTGAGAGAAATTAAGAAATACATGGTAGGTTGACTAAGGAGAGTAGTCTCTTACTGGGTATTTGTCTCCTCCCCATTCTTCATCTCCTAATATTTAAAATTGAAAGTATATTCTTGCAATATTTACCAGTGATCCAAAAGTGTGTGGGGGGAAATCTATGACTCAGTATTTTCAGGTAATCACAAACCTATTCAGCTTCTGAATCTTATTAAAGTCAAAATATTGAGTCAGTTCATCAGCACTAAGCTATAAGACTTTTGCTTTATGCATGTTTTGTAAGCAGGGCTTGGTATAGAAGGTATATGTACGTAACAATGCTGTTGCTCAGTGCTCTTGCATTTTTCTGCACATGCTATCTTAATGGAAATTTACTGGAAAATTCTTGCCAGAATAAACACATTCCTCCAGGAATGAAAGGCTTAATGTACTTATAGTTCAACTGCACCTTTCCTGTGAGCAGATAAACCAAATTATTTGGCATTAGTCATTATACTTCACATAGTTGAAAGCGCTTATTGTGGTCTCCCCTGGAGGCCTTGGGAACCAAAGTAGGAAATGGGAATAAGGTGACCAGACTTACAATATAAGGAGAGAGAAAACAAAAGCAAGGATAGAGCATCTATGTATTTGACATGAAATAAATCTGGCAGGCACTTTATAAATTAGTTTTAGCTATCCTGATAAAGCACAATTAAGGACTATGAACCATAGAAAAGTTGAACTGCTGATCCTGAAACAAACAATAATAATTAAACCAAGCAAAAAGACATTCCTAAGAAAGACATTTCTCATTCACAATTCAATGGAATAATCAGAAATGAAAACCCTGCAGTGAAAATGTTGGTTATATAATGACCACTGGGCTAGGCAAGGGGACTAGGGTGGGATACAGTGATATAAACAGGATACTTGGGGCTAGAAAGAGAGGAAGGAGCCCTTGAATTAAGGGATGGAGGAGGCAAACAATGAACAATGGAGACTTGAGGAAAGAGATTCACAAACATGTCTACATTTACACTTGTTGGCCCTAGTCCTGACATCCACCGTCAACAGCCCAAGGTTGCTACCAGGGAGACATTATAGCAATTGTTTATTCATTCATGCAAACAGCATTCACAGAGCACTTAAGGCAGGCGGAAAGAACCATCTTTAAGGGAATAAAACTGGCCTATTAGCACATTACAGCTAACTACTCAGTTATAGTGCATTTATTTGTAGCAATATGCAGTTAAGTTCTTTGACTTTATCTAACAAACCAGTCGGAATTAAACTGTTGGATAGATTTTTCTCAGAGTTAAGTGACCTTCTCCCTCATGTAGTATTAAAATCCTACTATTTAGAATAATGATGGGAAAGGCCATTTAAATGTGAGGATGTTGGTCGCACATTAGTAAAGAATTTTATATTTCTTTTCGATGTGTACAGGATGTAAAACCAATCTAGCAAAGTATTACTTCCTAAAAGTCTTTCTTGGGAGATAAAAAAAAGTGATTTGAAATTAGAATATTAAAATACTTTTTCACCAATTATTGTCTCCACTCAAATTATACTCTTCTTTTAAAAAAAAAAATTGAATATAAAGGCTAGGCACCATAGCTGAAAAACTTCTTCCTAAGTAATTAGGTGTTGTTTTTCCTGTATCTGTAAATGACAAAACAAAAATTTAATATTCCTATTACATATGGGTTATTATATTGAATTAAATTTAATTAATTTAATTCAATTTTAGAAGTAGATGAGATATGAATTATAAAGAAAAATATAGCTTATTTGAAGTCATTGCTGGGGGGTGGTGGCGCACGCTTGTAATCCCAGTACTTGGGAGGCTGAGACCAGAGGATCACATGTTCGCAGCCAACCTCAGCTACTTAATGAGGCCCTCGGCAACTTCGTGAGACCCTGTTTCAAAATAAAGTATAAAAAATAGGGCTAGGGGTGTAGCGCAGAGGTAGAACGCCCCTGGGTTCAATCCCCGGTACCGCAAAAAAAAAAAAATGAAGTCATAAAAGTACTCTCATTCAATTTATTCTTTTCTTCACCAACAATATCTAAGATCAATGTTTGAGGTAATTCCAAGCTATTCAGAATTGCCAATAAGTTAGCCACTTAAAACTATTAATACAGGTAAGTCATGAGAACATGTACAAGTAAAGATTTAAAGTTGCTTTCTATAATAGAGTATAACAGCAATTTTAATAAATCATTCTATTTATATTTCAGTTCCAAAAATAAAATTTAAATTTAAATAGTACTTTATTCATTGGTTACAGATGTTTGCTATGTAAGAATTGACTGATAAATATTAAATACTATGTAAAATTTATCCTCAATTTTGCTTATTAATAGCCTCAAATCAAGATTAATAGCCTCAAATCAAGATTTATCCTATTGTTTTCTAAAAGCAAAGTTTCAGCTTTAAATAAATTTTAAAATAATTTAATTTCGTGAGGCATCGTGATGCATACCTCTAATCCCAGTACTTGGGAGGCTGAGACAAGAGGATCATGGGTTTGAGGCCAGCCTCGGCAACAAAATTATGACCCTGTTTCAAAATAAAAAAATAATTAAAGAAAAAGGCAGGGTATATTTAGCTCAGAGGTAGGATGCCCCTGGATTCAATCCCACGCACAAAAGAATAATAATTTAAGTGTAATGTGAATGGAAAGATAAGTTACCTTGTTACTATTTGTTCTTCACCATACATTTTTGTAAAGCATGAAACTTCATTCTACAAGCATATTATAACCAATAGCACCCCAGGATGGACCGCTTGAAAATATATATCACCTTTGTTTTACTAAGGAGAATTTAAGGAGTTTCCAAATTCTACAGCTCAGTGCTATGATAGTTTGGAAATTGCAATACTTCCTCATGTGCTAAAATGAACCATGTTTTCTTTTGAATTTACAGTCGCAGATGTGGCCAGTACACCATGAACCAGGACAGCACCACTAGAGTTGCGGAGAGGCCTCCATTTGATCGATCAAGTTCCCAGGATTCCCTGGATGAACTATCTATGGAGGACTATTGGACGGAAGTAGAAAATATCAAGAGTTCCAGTGAAAACAGACAAGAAGATCAAGAGGTGGTTGTTGTCAAAGAGCCTGATGGTAATAACTACATATGTAAAGTTTTTGTTGTTTTTAGAAAATCAGTGCATGGAAAGAAAGAGGAGAATCACCAAAAAAAAAAAAAAATATTGCTAGTTGCCTTTCAACTTGAAAATTACTTGTTTCTGGCAGGTTTCTGGATAAAGTTGCCAGATATAGGTGGCAACAGCAAATTCACTTCGTTGTAGCTATGATGAGGCTCTTGTGGGCTAAGCCAGCCATATCATAGATTTTTAGGGTTAGGCTTAATCTTTGAAACCATTCAAACTGTCTTTAAATTTCTTCTGTAATAGGCTAGCCACGTAGTCATTTAGTCTCTAGGATGGTGAGGAAGTATGAATGGTGACGGAAAGCTCATGACTTGCCGTGATACTATTTTTCCAGTGGTTAGTCTGCTTGGTTTATTTTGATCTTACAGTCTGTTGCCTTCTGACTTTGACTCTCCTGCTGTAGTTCTTTCTGCCTTTGGGAAGAACAGGACAAGTTTAGGCTACTTTCATGTGGTAGCCTTTTACCTATTTGAGGATCCTTATCTTATTTCTAGTCAAGTCCTTTCTACAAAGAAAATTTACATAGCCAACCCTTGTGGATGGTTTTCAGATCTATTGCATTTCCAATCATTTGATCATTCAAAGTACAGGACACTAGATTGGATGCAATGCCACAGGTTTATCCAACTCATCTAAGGATACAGATTTAGACAGTGCAAGATGGTGTTGGGATAATTTAACTTCCATGTTTGCCTCTTTCTTCTATTGACCTATCATTTTTCTTGAGTCTCTTCTCAGCCATATTTCCCACACCTCTCACTATTGTACTTGGTATTATGGAAGAAACATGTAACACTTTGCTTTTAATTTTTTCCTAAATTTCATGTCCTTTCTTTCTCTTTGTGTGTGTAGTACTGGGGATTGAACCCAAGGGTGCTCTGCCTCTGCACTCCACCCCATCCCATCCTTCACCCTTTTTAAATTTTTTTTCTTTTTTTTTGCGGTACTGGGGATTGAACCCAGGAGCATTCTACCTCCAAGCTCTACCCCCCAGTCCTATTTGTATTCTTTATTTTGAAACAGGGTCTCACTAAGTTCCGGAGGGCCTCACTAAGTAGCTGAGACTGGCCGCGAACCCGGGTCTCAACCTCTCAAGTACTGGGATTACAAGCGTGCGCCACCATGCCCGGCTCGCCCTTTTTAAATTTTGAAACAGGGTCTCATTAAGTTGCTGAGGCTGGCCTTGAACTTGCAATCCTGCTATCTCTGGAGGATTGAGTACTGAGATTTCAGTTGTGCACCACCATGCCTAGCTATTACCATTTCTTTTCATCTTTTAAATTCAAGGAGTTACCTAGTTTTTGATACCCAATGTTGGTATCTGTTATGTTAACTTTCTGTGGTATCCATAAATTTGTATGTTTTGGTATATCAGTTGAGAAATAAATGCTAAAAAAAAGGTGGAAGCCAGTCAATGCCGTGTGTGTGTGTGTGTGTGTGTGCGTGCGTGTGTGTATGTGTGTGTGTGTGTATGTATTGCTGTGGATTAAACCCAGGGCCGCAGGCATCCTAGGCAAGCACTCTACCACTAAGCTACTCCCAGCCCACAGTCAGTGCCTTTTGACCCACAGATAAAGACTTCCTTCTCAACAGAGTGGCACTTAACTACATGGCTTAGGGCTGAGTTAGAGAAATCTATATAAATAGGGCTTTCTCCTTTGCTATAACATTGCTTGGAAAATCTACCAATAATCATTTTTTTAATTGAGGATTTTGTGTGTATGTGTGTGTGTGTGTGTGTGTGTGTCTGTGTCTGTGTGTGTGTATGCATGTGTGTGGTACTGGGGATTGAACTCATGGGTGTTCTACCTCTGAGCTATACCCCCAGTCATTTTTATTG
This sequence comes from Glis glis, assembly GCA_004027185.1. Taxonomy (NCBI): domain Eukaryota; kingdom Metazoa; phylum Chordata; class Mammalia; order Rodentia; family Gliridae; genus Glis; species Glis glis. The sequence goes on along the minus strand of PVJS01008800.1, from coordinate 30,889 downwards.
TTTTGAAACAGGGTCTCACTAAGGTTGTTAAGAGTCTCCCTATTTTTTTTTTTTTTTGCAGTACTGGGGATTGAACCCAGGGGCATTCTACCTCTGAGCTACATCCCCAGCCCTATTTTTTATTCTTTATTTTGAAACAGGGTCTCGCTAAGTTGCGGAGGGCCTCACTAAGTAGCTGAGGCTGGCCGCGAACCCGGATCCTCCAGTCTCAGCCTCCCAAGTACTGGGATTACAAGTATGCGCCACCACGCCCGGCTGAGAGTCTCCCTATTTGCTAAGGCTGTCCTTGAACCTGTGATTCTCCTGTCTCAACCTCCCAATTACTGGGAATATAGGCGTGAACTACCACACCTGGCTAAGGATTTGTCTTATGTTCACATTTGCATGTATGTATTTATTGTACTAGGAATGGAACCCAGGGGCTTTCTATCTCTGGGCTACACCCCCAGTCCTGTTTCATTTTTTGTTTGGAAACAGGGTTTAGCTAAATTGCTGAGAGCCTCACTAAGTTGCTGAGACTGTCCTTGAACCTGCAATCCTCCTGTCTCAGCCTCCCAAGTCCTGGGATTATAGGTGTGTGCCTCCATGCTTGACTCCTTTCTTACATTTATAAAAGAAAATTATGACCAACACATCCCTTGGTTTCTCATTCATTTTTATCTCATTATTTCCCAAATAATAGTAAAGTCAAGCCTACTTGTGAAAACTAATATATTATTTCTCAACCTTCCTATCTCAATATTTCCAGATGGAAGCAGCATACCAGTGGCCTGCCAAATAAGGAAAGAATGTGCTAGAGAAAGCAGCAAGTAGGTCAGACCCATAGGGGTATGCCAGTAGCTATTTGATAATTCTCAGGAGTTAAATTTGATTCTTAGATTATCATCTCAGTGTGATTGTCAAGAAGACTGGGGATGGTTCTACATGCCCACATCTTTTCTTAGACTTTAAATTGTTTGAGTTTTACCTCAAACAAATAATTGACTGTCTATAGTAATTATGTTTTCCTTGTCAGGGCCCTGTCAGCCTTTTTCTGGCAATTTGGTTTTATACACCTATACTGAGTTCTACCTGAGCAACATTAGTAATAATGGTTGACTTTTTAGGTCATTAAGCAGTTTTTCTTGCCTGGCACGCAGAGTGCCTTGCAGTAGAATATGTTTTGGAAGCCAGGGTTATTAATACTTGATTTCTGCCCTCAAGGAGTTTATGTAGTGTAGAAGGATAGAGGGCAGTTCTATATCAGTGCTATATCATGCAATACAGGCTATAATAGTACTTTGCAAATCTCTTCCATATAATGTTCTCACATTTGGTTCTGAGGTAGCTGGGATAGTTGTCAGTTTACAGATGAGAGAATGGGATTAGCTTGAGGCTAAGTGACTTGTCCAACATGACATGGCTATCAAGCTGCAGAAATGGGGTACAGACCCAGAATTTTGTGACTCAAGTCATTGCTCTTTCATTTCCCTCTGTATATATGGTGCTTAGAGTGAATCTATTCTAGTTATCCTTCTGTTTTTCTTTCTTCCTTTTTTCTCCCTTGTACTGGAAGTTGAACCCAGGGATGTTTTACCACTGAACTATATCCCCAGTCCCCCCTTTTTTTGAATTTTATTTTGAGATTGCGTCTCCCTAAATTGCCCAGGCTGGCCTCAAACTTGAAATCCTCCTGCTTCAGCCTCATGAGTAGCTGGGATTACAGGCAAGTGTCACTGTGCCCAGCAATTCATTTGTTTCTCTATAATTTTCATTAGATCTTAGACAATACAGTCATCCCTTGGTATTCATGGGTGATTGGTTCCAGTACCCCTGAGTCCCCAAAGTCCACAGAATCCAAGTCCATTATATAAAGTGGTATAGTATTTGCATATGAACATCCTGCTGTATGCTTGAAATCATCTCTAGATTACTTTAATACATAATACAATGTAATTGCTATATAAATAGTTATTATACTGTATTATTTAGGGAACCATGAGAAAAAAGTGTGTACATATTAGCATAAATGCAATTGTTTTTTAATATTTTCAATTTGAGGGGGATTGAGTCATCAGATACAGAGTCCGCAGATATGGCAGGCCAGTTGTATTAATTTTACTGTTTACCTCCTACTTTCAGTGTTTTGAATTGATTGGTTATTTAACTTCTCATAGAAGTTCTTTTTTTGTCTGAATATAATGTGCTGTTTTTAGATTTGTAAAAAAAACAACATAATCTGATATGCTGACTTGTGAGATTAGAAAAATTAATTTGAAATGGAGTGGTTCCCAATGTACAGATGCTCTTTTCTACTTTGCCACACTCCCTGTCAACTGCAGGGAAAAAGCAAGCCTTTCCATAAATTAGCGTGGGTCTCCAAGACAGTGCTGAACTGGAGCCAAGAAACCAGGCTTGGATGTATATCCCCAGCACCGACTTCCTTCTGTAATTTGATGGAGGCAAGTTATCTTTTCACCGCCCGCTCATCTCTGGAAGGGGAACAGTATCGTCCTCTCTAGTTAATCTGCAGGGATGTCATGGAGGTTAATTACATGTGAAGTCATTTAAAAGTTTTTAATTGGGTATATATGAAATCGACCTAAAATTTGATATCGCTCTGGCCAGAGTGGATGGCAGTTGTCCAAGTTTCAGATAATGATTCTTTGCACTGCAATTTGATTACAATAGAAGAGTTTCAGTAAGAATTTTTAACAGCTTAAAAAATATAAAAGCTCTTATAGTTTGTGATTGAAAAACCATTTATTATTTTTTTCCTACCGTCTTAGAGGGAGAATTGGAAGAAGAGTGGCTTAAGGAGGCTGGTTTGTCCAATCTCTTTGGAGAGTCTGCCGATGACCCTCAAGAAAGCATGGTGTTTTTATCCACGTTGACCCGGACCCAGGCAGCAGCTGTTCAGAAACGGGTAGAGACTGTCTCCCAGACCTTGAGGAAGAAAAACAAACAGTACCACATTCCTGATGTCAGAGACATATTTGCTCAACAGAGAGAATCAAAAGAAAAAGTAAGTTTTCTTTTCCATTATTAAGGCAAAAGATTAATTGCCTAGACTCACCTGGACCAATCCAGTTTAATTCAAATCTTACAAACTTAATGAACACCTATCATATACCAGGCACCAAAGCTCCGTGCTGACAGTGAACAAGACTGGATCCCTGCCTTCTAGAATTTATACTGATGGGGCAAAAAATGAAGTTAAAGTTCAGTGTTCACATCCTATGTCAGGGAAAGATGGTGTCCTTGGAGCATGAGCTGTGCTTCTGACACTGCTAGGGGTGACAGGGAAGGCTCCCCTGACAACCTGGCTGCCAGTTACTGATAGAAAAGTTAGAGGGTGAGGATTCTTCCTCATCTATTAATGCTTACAAGAAAATCTGAGTTTTCAGATTCACTCAGGAATGGATAGAGGTGGAGCGTGAGGGACTAACAGCACTGAATTACAGAAGTAGGTACCCTGAGATAGGAAAGAATGTCCCCTTTGTGTCTAGCACTTAGCACCATACCTAACACATAGAAGATTTGAATAAATATTTGATCAGATGATTGAATTAATAATGGAAGATATTGAAGTCTGGTTTGGGGACTGCTGAACAGACAGCTCTCAGGGAAGAGCTGGGTGCAGTGTCATATGCCTGTAATTCAAGTATTTGGGAGGCTGAGACAGGAGGATCAAGGCTCGAGGCCAGCATGTAGTAACTTAGCAATACTTTGTTCAAAACCAAAATTAAAATAAGGCTGGGGATATAACTCAAAAGTAGAATGCCCAGGGTTCAATCCCCAGTACCACACACACACACAAAAAAAAAAACAAAAAACAAGAAAGAAAGAAAACTATATCAGAGGCCCAGAGGAGTGTTAACAAAATAGCCAATTGGGGGATTATTTATTATTCATCTCTGAGGGAAATAAGGAGCTTGCACCAAATGTAAATTACCATTTTTTCTTTCATCAAGAAAGTCTTACTACCAAACAAGAATGTCAGCTGAACTACATACATGGTGTCCTTAGGGTCACAGTGGATTTGTATTCTGGCCCCCAGTACCTGGCCTAGAAGACCCAGATGAGGTAGTTGGAATGGGAACAGACAAAAGGGATTCTTGAATAATGATTGTAACGATAGCAGTAACAATAGCAATCACTGCCACCACTACTGAACACAGACAGTGCTAACTGCATCACCTGCTCTCTCATTCAATCCCTGCAGCTGTCTGATAAGTGAGGTGTCGTTTCCATTCTACAGCCAAGGCTCATGGATTTTAAGTAACTTGCCCAATGACTTGTAGATACTAAACCCAAATTTGTCTGACTCTAAAGTCCATACTTTTAACCATTCTCAGTCCTACTAGGTTTTCATTTCCATACATGATTCTGATATTAAGAATTCTGAATATGAGATTCTATTTACACTATAGATGAAGGATAGTAATGAATTTAATGTATTTATGATTTTTGATAGAAAAATGGAAGGTCTTTTAGCTAAGATATTTTATTTCATGGTGAAGTTTTTTTTTTAATGGACATTTCATTCTTCCAAGAAATCCTTTTTAGCTGCAGATTGCCTTATACAAATTGCATGGCCAATTGTGAATCAAACCCAGTCATTTAGAGGAATTCTGGGGTCACCAGGCACTTGTGTAAGTGAAGTATGTGCTTATCAGCCAGTGGTTATTTGGGACATCCATGAGAGATGGACTGGACTAGGTTTCCAGCTATAGAAAAATGAATGGTAAGGAAATACAATATTATGACATTTCTTTCCCAATTAAAGAATACTCCTTAAGGGATCTCAGAGCAAGTACAAAGGGGGAGGGAGTAGAGAGCTGAATCTAAGCAAGTTCCCATACACTGTGGGATTCCTGCCAGTCTCTAAGAGGATGTTGCTACTTGGTTTTAGAAGCATCATTTTCCAGCAAATTCCTGGTAATGTCTAAACCACATAGTTTTGAGTCCAAGGCAGTTGGTGGATTGTATCATCTGATGAACTCATCAAGAGAGAAAGAGTACAAGCAAATTAGAATAAGGTATACCTGCTTATACCACAAGCCCTTAACTGAAACACCATCACCCATCCCTCAAGCACACGTGGGCCAGACATCTTCACTTGCAGTTTGCTCTCTAGTAAGTGCATATCCAGCTCTTCCATTTTAAATGCTTTCTCATGAAGCCCTTGCTGACACCAGGAAATATAATATAGAAACGAATACCATCAACACTGCCATCTTCAGTTGCTATGGAAAACAATTCCAACCACATACTCCAAAATATGTGTTCATGTGTAAGACTAGAATCAGTTGTGTTCCCTGTGCCATGGAGGGACAACCCTCGGCAGACCTGTGGGCAGAGGGAAGGAGAATGTTACTGCTCTGTCCTGTAGTCAAATAATGCAATGCCATGCACCCGGGTACCACTTCTGTGATGTGAGAGCCACTATCCCTGGTCTTGGGTACTGTGGGTCTCTGTAGTGCACTAATGGCATAGAAGCACTTGTCCTAGAGCTTCCTCAGGCTGCAGATGGAGAGGGGTCCTTTATGGCTAATAGCCTGAGGTGAAACCTTTGGTGAGGGGACTGCAAAAGCCACTTTTTGTCTATAGAAATGAAACCCAAGAGAATGATTATTTAAAAAACAATTCATTGAAACAGGCCCCTTTGTATGGTAGATCAGGACTCCCATTCCTCATACCTGAGATCCTTCCAAAGCCTTAGCTGGAAAGGAAGAAGTACTGTGTGACCACACTGACTGGTGAGTGGAAACAGCCCACTTTCCCAGGTCCATCGATGCCTTGGAGGTCTAAACCCTGCAGGTGCCACTGCTCCAGTCTCTTGCAAAAAGAGTTCCTTTGAACACTTATACAGTGTTGGTGGGATTGTAGTAACTATGGAGATCAATATGGAGGTTCCTTAAAAGACTGGGATAGAACCACCATATGGGCCAGCTATACCACTCCTCAGTACCTTTCCAAAAGAATTAGTCAGAATACTATAATGGTACCCATATTTATAGCAGCATAATTCACAATAGCCAATTACAGAACCAACCTAGGTGTCTGTCAACAGATCAATGGATAAAGAAAATGTGGTATATACACACAACAGAGTTTTACTCAGCCATAAAGAAGAACCAAATTATGTCATTTTCAGGAAAATGGGTGGAATTAGAGAACATCATGCTAAGTGAGATCAGCCAGACTTAGAAAGTCAAGGGCTGCATGTTTTCTTTCATAGATCGAAGCTAGAGAGAGAAAAGGAAAGGAAAGGGACCTCATGAGAATGAGGAGAGAGACCAGAGGCGTAGTGGAAGGGGATCAGGGGAGGTAGAAAGGGAGGAAAAGGGGAAGTATGGGGGAGGGAAACAGACCAAGTAATGTTATGTGCCTATATGAATCTATCATGTACAATTACAATGCACCAAAAAAAGTTTTCTTTTTTTTTTCAAGATTCCTTTGAACTGGGCATGGTGGCACATGCCTGTAATCCCAGTACTTGGGAGGCTGAGACAGGAGGATGGCAGGTTCAAAGCCAGCCTCAGCAACTTAGCAAGGCTCTCAGCTACTTATGAAACCCTGTTTCCAAATAAAAAAATAAAATAGGGCTGGGGGGGTGTATCTCAGAGGCAGAATGCCTCTGGGTTCAGTCCCCAGGACCACATAAATAAATAAATAAATAAATAAATTTATAAATAATCCTTTGAACATTTTAGTTATTATTGCTGAGCTGGTAATTTAGTTTGAATTTATCTCACATTTGTGATTTCCTTTTTTTAAAAAAAGGATTTCTGTTTTACTTCCAACATGTCAGATTATAATTTTGATTTATAATAGCATTATTGAGAAACAATTTACATATCACACAATTCACCCAATTAAACTAGACAACTGAATGATTTTTAGTATATTCACAGACTTTGCACCAACACCATAATCACTTGTAGCACATTTTCATCATCCCTAAAGGAAAGCCCATACCCATTAGCCATTCTCCGTATTCCCCTCCGTACTCTTAGGCAACCACTAATCTACTTTATCTCTCAGATTTGCTTACTCTGAACATTTTATATAAAAGGAATCATAAAGTATATGTCCCTTTCTGACTGGTTCCTTTTACTTAGCATAATGTTTTCAAGGTTCATCCGTGTTAAAATGTACATTAGTATTTCATTTATTTTTATTGCCAAATAATATTCCATTGTATGGATAGACCACATTTTGTTTATTCACTCATCACTCGATGGACATTGTTAACTTTTTAATGTGTTTGTCTTTCCCTTCAGCTAGATAGTGATGTTTTTGATGGAAGGGACATTCTTGCTACTTTTCACGTTCCCTGTAGCCCTTAGTACTTCGTCTTAAAGTTGTGGACAGTCACGTATTTATTGAGTTGATTGTTCATTAATTATAACCATAGTGCTTTCCCCCCACTGTGAATGTTGTAAGTATGAGTACATTTCTTATACTCTAAAGGTTAGTAACGGAATTATTTACAATACCATTTTCCCTGGTTGTGAGTTGGAGATGACTAAATGGCTCGTTTTCTATGTTTAGGCTCCAGATGGCACTGAATTACAGTCAGTCAGAACAAATGAAAACAAATACCAAGGAAAAGATGGTATGTTGGACCTGTTCTCTTGTTGGTTTTTCCCCCTTTAATTAGTGTAATAAACAGCTAGAACCTTTTAAAACATTCACCTTCAAGTCTAGAAAGCAAATTCTATTATAATGTAATACTAATACTAAATACTAATGTAAGTTCCCAGGTGGATAATTACATAAAGCTGAGTGTCTAGTTGGCCACTGATTTATTATGCGATATCTGTATATATACTTTCCTGAATGCTTATCATGTGCTAGGCTCTATGCAGTGATGTTTGCCTCATTTAATACACTCAATAACTTTCTTAATCCATTTTACAAATGAGAGATGGGAAATAATTTTCTGAAGGTTGTACGGCTAGAAAGTGGGACCAATGAATTTGAAGCCTTGTTCTCAAATCACAAGCTCCTAGTTGATAAATGGATTAATTTTCAGAAATTTTAGAGAAACTTAAAACATTAGTTAAAAATATTTTTTTTTCGCTGGGTGTGGTGGTACAAACCTATAATCCTACTACTTGGGTGGCTGAAAATAGGAGAGTCACAGATTTGAGGCCAGCCTCAGCAACCTAGACTCTGTTTCAAAATAAAAAAATAAAAAGGGCAGGTGGTATAGCTTGGAGATAGAATAGCCTTTGGTTCAATCCCCACTACCAAAAAAAGGGGTTTTTTTGGCTGATTATAATACCCTTTCATTCTTTTTCTCCTTGAAAACTATTCTAGAAATGAATTGATAATTCAAGGCCTGGAAGAAAATAAATGTTAAGGTTGTATTAATATTTACCAAGAACAATGTATAGCTATTTCATTTGCTTATAAAAAGGAAAGATGTTCTAAATTAAGGTCATAGATTTAAGCTTAAAATTTTAGTCCTTAATTGTTTGACAAACTATAACAAAGGGGAACCATGTTTATGTTCTTAAATCATAGCATCTGGGGGAACTCATGCCATTAATAGTGTTGCAGGTGGTTTGGAAGTGTGGGGGTCAAGGGGTATCAGCTAAACTTGAGGACTGGGAAGTGGTCCCAACCTTCCTATAAGGTTGGATGTGGTGGCACAAACCCATGCATTAGGTTGGATGTGGTGGCACAAACCCATAATCTCAACTACTCCAAAGGCTGAGGTGGGAGGATCATAAGTTCAAGGCCAGCCTGGGCAACTTAGTGAGACCCTTTCTCAAAAAATAAAAAATGAAAAAAAGGGATTTAGCACAGTGGTAGAGCATCCCTGAGTTCAATCCCAAGTACCAGGAAAAAAAGTAATGCATTATACCTAGATTAGACGGTACATTTTATAGTTAGAGCATCTACCACCTTTATTTTCTTTTCTGTAATTTTCCCATAATTTCTCTCCTGTACCCCTACCTTAAAGAAACACATACACACACACCAGTGTGTGCATGTCTGTACACACACATACATGTATATATGTAGGATATCAGCATGAATTACTGGGTGTTACCCCAAGTCTTGTACCAGCTAACACTGAAGTGGCAAGCAAGCTGGCATAGCCGGCCCTGGCCTGCGAGAGAGCTGGGTCCTCAAGAGAGACACACAAGCCTTTTGTGCCAGCATCAATATGCTCCGGGCTTTGGGGAAGAGCGACTGGCAGCTGTTTAACTTACAAACACTGAGGAAAACATGGTCCTTGCTTCATGTTTTCTTCCCTTGCCAGAGATCGTAATGTAGGCTATATCAACAGAAGTTCTGGAAGACAAGTTCATTATACGAGCACTTTCCTGCCTAGATTGCAGGAGGCAGGGGAGATGTGTCAAGCGTGCTGCCTGATTTACATCTGCTTTTGCTGGAATGCTAAGCAGTGGGCATCGGGCCTCCAATCAGAATAACAGGAGGCCGTGTGTAGCACCGTCCAAGTCCCTGAGTAGTGAACTCCTGCACCTGCTCCGGGCTGTGCCTGCTCCTGGCTAGCCAGGGAACTAACAGTGTTATGTAAACAGTAGAGGGGTCAAAATGGAATGTGTGGAAATACTGTCCGGCGTTCCAAAGTGGGGCCGTTTCTGATTAAAATGCCAAGGCATGAATGACATAGTCTTTTTTAAATGTTTCTCCCACACTTCGGTTTTTAAACATGTTTAATCAATACTTATTCCCAGTTGAGAAGTTATAAAGTTTGAATATTGCAAGGGTTATCACATTTCAAATTAATCTACCACTAAGTATCCACCTCGGGTTTTTTTGTTTGTTTTTTGTTTTGGTACTGGGAATTGAGCCCAGGGGCATTCTACCTCCAAGATACACCCCAAACCTTTTTATTTTTGAAACAGGGACTTGCTAACTTCTGAGGGTCTTGTTAAGTTGCTGAGACTGGACTCAAACCTGCAATCCTTCAAGTACTAGGGTTGCAGTCCTGTGCCAACACACCCAGCTCACCTAAATTTTTCATCAAATCATACAATTCTATGAAAGGCCTAGTTTTTAGAAATATTAGTAATGCCCAAATAATTTTTGAAACTTTCATATTGTTAAATATATTTTATAATTTTCCTTTGGATTTCCATGGAAGAAGAAAAAAAAATCTTTGTAAAAATAAAGACATTTCTGACTTTTTGGACAATTAGAAAACTTTTGGGGAGGTTTTCAAAATATCTGTGACCTAGTGCTATTGTCCACTTCAAAACCAAGGGGAAATCGATTATAGAAATTATATTATTTACATTTGAGGACTTTAAGAGCCAAAAGATTTACCTTGATATTCTAAGTTTTTCTTTGAGAAGAGATGATTGATTCATCACTTTTCTTAGCCAATTAACCATTCATTTCCTGTAAGAATGCCCCTTACATGCCCCTATAATGATTTTATCCAATATCTGCCCCAACTCGATTTGAACTAAGTCTTTTATATACTGTGTTTTACATTTTTACCTTATTTATGGAGGAAATTCATAGGTTTTAAATAGGTTCTAATTTAATTATAATTGCCCAGTTTTGAATTCAGCAGAGTCCATTTGTTTGGGGTGAGGGGGCCATTATTATAACTCTGTCATAGAGGTATTGAAGAGAGTAGTTCTAAAATTTTTGTCCACAAACATTTAAGTGCTGCAGGGTAGCTTCTAATTTAAGAAAATGGCTAATTATTTTTTTTCTTAGAAGGGTTTCCTAGGAAACCAATATATGTATTCACAGTAAAATAGTATATACCAATGGGAAAATGGAATTGGGCTTTGAAATATATGTTACTATTTTAAAAAACTAATTGTAAAAATTTATAGATATTCTGATTTTAAAAATGTCATAGGCTGTTGACAAACATAAATGTAACCTAGATGGTGGTTCATGATACAAATAATTTCAAGGAGCTTTAAATTTATTCATAGTTTTGGAATTGACCTAGGTTAGTGCTCACTTTCATAACTGTGAGATGCCTTCAGTATCAGCTGGGCCAATGCAAACTGAAAATGCAGGCTCTTTGTCCAGATTTCAAGATGGTGACAACAGATCATTAAACCATGGGTGGGGACCCTTCTGAGCTGGGAGCTCCATGTGACCATACAGGTCACGTGACCATGAAGCCCTCCCTGCTTATTTAATGGGAGTGAATAAAACTAGATTTATAATTACCTCTTAATTTTATTTTCATTAAAACAGGGTTATTTTTAATGTTTTTAAGTTAAGTGATTGGCCAGGCATGGTGGTGCACACCTGTAATCCCAGTACTTGGGAGGCTGAGACGGAAGAATCGCAGGTTCCCAGCCAGCCTCAGCAATGTAGTGAGATTCTCAGCAACCTAGTGAGACCCTGTTTCAAAACAAAAATATAAAACAACTGGGGGTGTAGCTTGGAGGCAGGAAGCCCCTGGGGTTCAATCCCCAGTAACACATACACATACACACATACACACAATTAAGTGACTGTAAACATGACATTTTTCTTTCTTTTTTTTTTGTGGTACTGGGGATTGAACCAAGGGCATTCTACTTCAGAGCCACATTCCCAGCCCTATTTGATTTTTATTTTGAAACAGGGTCTTGCTAGGTTGGTAAGTCTTACTACTTGCTGAGGCTGTCTTCGAACCTGCAATCCTCCTGTCCCAGCCTCCCAAGTACTGGGATTACAGGCATGCACTACCACGCCCAGCTATAATATAACATATTTCTAAACAGTAGACTTTTAATAATATATGTATGTATATATTACATGTATTTATTACATTTTTAAATTAGCTATACCTTCCATCCCTTTGTAGTGTCACAACATGACCATGTGAGTATGTAGGCACATAAATGAACTCTATAAGTTTATTTTTTAATTCAGAGCTTCTTACCATGAATCAAAGGTCTGCAATGAGAAAATATTAGTAATCCAAGTCATTGGTGCAAGCGTTTTTCCAATGTGAGTTGCATTAAAACCCAAAATTTACCAAATAGTCAAATCCAGAAATATTTTCTCCAAAGTTTAAAGCTGGTGTGTTCACCAAAGAGGATTTTGTATGTTAATTCTTTCCTGGAGGATTAACAGCAAACTAACCAAGAAAGACAAAAGAAAGTTAAATGTACTACACTATATATCCTTGAAATGCTGATGTAAATATCTGAAATGTACTTGACTAGAGTTTATAGCTGTAGGAACATTTAATGCTTTTTTTTATAGAATCAGGTGCAAAACCTGTTGGTTCCTGTACCAGCTACCTCCAGACCTGACTGTCATAGTGATGAGTCTTTGACATTAACCCTTGTTTTGGAATTTTTACTATGATAGGTATGTAGCATTCCAGAAAGGAAATGCAGGGTGTGGAACAAGTTTATTCCAGGAATCTTCCACTGTGAGGAAATTAATGGTGCGTCACTAGTTCTCAGAGAGATTACAACTAATCTCACCTCTTCCCCTTTTTTGCTTTTAATTCCTTAATGTAGAATGAAATAATTGAATCTATTAAATTTTGTGAGGATAGCTGGGCAGGATGGTCCATGCCTGTAATCCCAGTACTTGGGAGGCTAAGACAGGAGTATTATAGGTTCAAGGCCAGACTCAGCAATTTAGCAAGACCGTCAGCAACTTATGGAGACTCTGTCTCATAATAAAAAGTAAAATTGGATATTGGTCTGGGGATAGAGCTCAGAGACAGAATACCCCTGGGTTCAATCCCCAGTACCAAAATAAAAATTCTTTTTTGGTCAGGTTTTTCATTAAGAGTTTGATATCTTTCAACAGCCTTTGAGCAATGATCTCAAAGAAAGGTTCCACAATTGAACCAGGGATTTCTAGTCACCACCATCTCCCTGCTCCCCTTCCCATGCACCTTTTGTGGGATTCTTTGAGTATACTTTTTTTTTAAGCCCCAGCCCTTTTTATTTTTATTTTGAAACAGGGTCTTGCTAAGTTGCTGAGGCTGGCCTCGAACCTGCTATCCTCCTGTCTCAGCCTCCCACGTATGGGGATTAAAGGCATATTGCACCCCTGCCCCCACCCCTGTCCCCACCCCTGCCCTGGCTGAGTATACCTTTTCCTATGAAAATAATGGTTAATTATTGCCTGGAGAAAATCGTGCTATTCTCAAAGGTTTTTGTGTAGCGGGTGCATTAGATGTTAAAAAGAAGACATAAAAGCAAGCAAAGAAGCATATGAGTTGGGTCTTTTCTCCCTTAGCCCAGCCATCTGGAGATAAGGAGCTGATCCCACTGGTGCCGGAGGACACACCTGCCTCTGAAACAGACATCAACCTGGAAGTGTCATTTGCTGAACAAGCAGTCAATCACAAAGACAGCTCCAAGGATAAGACTCGGAAGAGCGAGAGCAACCATGCCTCATTACCTGTACGTAGCACATGTTCAGATGTCCCTAATAGAACCTACCTTTTAATCAAATCTCTGGTTTGAAAATTCAGGACCTGCAAAAGGTCAAAAACGTAACACAGCAAGCACCTTATGTCCTGCATAGATCAATGCAACAATTATTAATACAATTATTTCCTTTCTTTCTATCTTTCTGCTATGCTGTCAGAGCTACACCCACTTTTTGAGATGATCAGAGACATACACACCAAAACAAAGTTATAATACTTAAGAAATGAACGCTGCAGAGACGGTTCTGTTTAATAAACAGTTGTATTAATATTTCCCCACACGATTGTCCTTTATGGCTTGTCCCTTCTCTAGACCCATTTAGAATTCGAACAAGGGACATATGTTGCATTGGCAGTTCTTTCTGGTTTCCTTGAATTGAGATGTCTCCCCTGCTTTTCCTTTTCTTTAATATTTTTGAAGAGTCCAGAGCAGCTTTCTGATTCTGTCAGATTGTTTCCTCATGTCTGGATTCAAGTTAAATGTTCTTGGCCAGTCTCCTGCACAGGTGATGTCTAAGCCTCCGGTCACATCAACAGAGAGGAGGTGCATGGTATCAGATGGTCACTACCGGTGATGGAAGTTTGGTCCTCACCTTGGCTCAGGAGATACTAGATCTTCTCATTATAAAGATACCTTTATTATGTGCAATCAATACTAATTTGTGGTTCTTGAGACAGAGTGAATATCCTGTTTGACCATAACAACCTATTGCCCACTGGTTTCACCATCAGTTTGGAGATTTGCCTGAAACAATAACTAAGCTGGTGTGTCAGAAGCAGTGATTTTCTAACTTTGTTAATCTTTCTGCACTTACTGGCTGACCATCTTCTATAATAATTGGTTTCCCTCCCTTTCCTTTTTTTTTTGTTTTTGAATATCACTACAAATGAAAGGCCTCTTTTATTCATTCAGTGAATAAAAAAATCGTATTTTTCTTTGATGTTCAAATTTGCACAGATTTGGCCAAGGAGAGCCCCTCAGGCTGATTCGTATGTCGTTTTTACCATTTCCCTAAGTCTTTGACTTCTTGGCTTTCTAGCACAAGATGTTCCAGGCTCATCTTGTAATTTTCTCCCTTCAGACTTGAAAACAGCCATGTCTTTAAGAAGCTCGGGTTCCTTTTAGCAATAAATTGTATTTAGAATCCAAGCTCTGTGTATGGAGTATTCTCATTGCTGCTGAATGCCATATATATTTAAAAACTACATGTATTTATTCAGAATTTCACACATGCAAAATTTAAAAAAAGAAGAATATAATGAACTCCCAAGTATTCATCACCCAGCCTCAACATTTATTAACTCATGGCCAATCCTAACCGTACCCATATCCCTATCCACTTCTCTAGTCTGTGTTACTTTAAAACACATATCTGAATTATATTTTATTATCAATAAATATTTATGTTGCTAAAAATAAAGTTTTTAAAAACACATGTTCATGTTCCCATCATTACACCTTAGGAAAAATGCTGACCATTCTTAATTGCAAAGCCCCAGTAGGTGTTCAAATTTTAAACTGTATCACAGATTTCATGATCTTTTTATACAGTTTGTTTGAGGATGGGGATCCAATCAAAGTTATATATTGCAATTGGTTGATGTCTTTTCAGACTCTGAATCTCTCCTTCCTCTCTTTCTCCCCCTTTCCCTGTATTCAGTTCCCTTTGTCCCTCTCCTTTTGTACTTTGGTTCATTGTTCACGTTCCTGCATCCCTTTGTCTCTCCTTCCTTCCTCCTGTTTTTCCTCTCCCATAACTCTCTCCCTTCTTCCATTCCTCTTCCTCTTTCTCCCTGTCTGTCCTTCTGTCTCCCCCTCCCTTGAAGT
Organism: Glis glis; assembly: GCA_004027185.1. NCBI lineage: Eukaryota > Metazoa > Chordata > Mammalia > Rodentia > Gliridae > Glis > Glis glis. The sequence goes on along the minus strand of PVJS01008800.1, from coordinate 15,674 downwards.
TTATTTGTTGAAGAAACCTGGATACTAAATTATAGAAAATTTCTCCCTCTGGCTAATTCCAAACCAATGGAGTCATTGAACACCTTTTTTTTGTTTGTTTGTTTATAAATTGGTTGACTTTAGAGGCATCAGGTTAAGGTTCAACATTTTTTGTCAAGACTCCTTCAGATATGTGGTCATGTGTTCTCTGTCAGGAGACTTGGAGTATCTGATTGTCTTTTTCGATGAAATTAATAGCTGCTGATGATCAATACTGGGATCTGTTAGTTTGTTAAGAGTTGTAAAATGATTATTTCTATTATTTTCTTCTGTTTCTCATTTACTAATTTAGATATTTTAATAAAAATCTCAAGATGGTTTTACTTTATTTACCAGTTTTCAAAACTTTTTGGTTCCCTAGCATCTTTTATGAGTGACCAGTTAATGTTTGCCTTTGTTTTATAAAACTATCCATCTCAATTCATGGATTCATACATATTTGATGTGACTCTAGACAACCTTTCCCATGCTTAATTGGTATATTTTCTGCTCTAGACCTGAAATTTTCTATTTCTGCAGGTATCCTTGGTTCCATTGAGTAGAAATACACTTTTGAGCCTATGACCAGGGCACTGGGAGTGTTCAATTCTCTGGCTTGGTCATCACTCTCAAGGCTTTTCAGAGGACAGAAGGGCATCTGTGGAGCTGGGTATGGTGGCGCACGCTTGTAATCCCAGTACTTGGGAGGCTGAGACAGGAGGATCGCAGGTTCACAGCCAGCCTCAGATACTTAATGAGACCCTCGCAACTCAGCGAGACCCTGTTTCAAAATAAAGAATAAAAAATAGGGCTGGGGGAGTAGCTCAGAGGTAGAATGCCCCTGGGTTCAATCCCCAGTACTGCAAATAAATAAATAAATAAATAAATAAAGTGCACCTGTATCTTCCATGCCAAAAACTATGGTTCTTGGGAAATGGCAGGTGATAGATTTAGAATGTCACATAAACACTCATTTGCTTTACCCTACATTAATGCACAGTGTCCTGGGAATAATACTACCATCAGTGTGGACACTAGAAAATGGTTTAAACTTGTTTTTCTTCTGTGTGTGTGTGTGTGTGTGTGTGTGTGTGTGTGTGTGTGTGTGACATCCTAACAAGGATTTCATCCAATAAAATTATGCTTCAGGTTGCTTAAGATGGTTCTTATCTGTGTGGTAAAGCCACCAAACTGCATACTTGGTGGGAGTTTAATTTGCTTGATTTTCATTTCAATTTTTAGAGATTGCTTTTTCAAAATATAATTTTGTTTTATAATTTGTAAAATATTTGTATGCTCCCAAAGTCAAATCTAAAAACAGTGTATTAAAAGTCTATCTTTTGCTGGGTATGGTGGTGCATGTCTGTTACTCCAGTAATTGGGAGGCTGAGACAAGAGGATCACAAGGTCAAAGCCAGCCTCAGCAACTTAGACTCTCACCAACCTTTCAAAACAAACAGCGTTAGGGGTATAGCTCAGAGGTAGAATGCCCCTGGGTTCAATCCCCAGTATGAAAACAAAACAAAACAGAACAAAGTCTAGCTTTTATCCTTGAGCTTTTACCTTATCTAGTCCCTTCTCCTAGAGTCAAACTACTTTTTATTTTAATATTATAATTTATTCTATTCTTAGATGAATGGTAGCCCACTATACACACTCTCCCTACCTCGATTTTGTTTTTTGACTTAATATATTCAGTAGATTGAACCATAGTAGAATAGAGAAACATTTCTCACTCATATATATATTTACCAGTTTTCAAAACTTTTTGGTTTATATATACTGTATTATGTATTTGTGTTATAAATACTGTACTCCATTGTGAGACTGTATCAAATTATTCAGCAGTCCACTAATGATGGACATTTGGTTGTTTCTAGGCTTTCTCATATATTTTAAAGAGTCTGTTTTTAATGCCTCATGGAAAATGTAAAGGAATTTGCAAAATTTGGCCTGAAGTGATGATCCTTACTCCCAGACTGTCCTTAGGAAAAGGAAAGCTTTCAAGGTGACAGCCTTCATCACAAAATAGGGAAAATTTTTCTCTCTCTCCCTGTCTCTCTCTCTCTCTCTCTCTCTCTCTCTCTCTCAGTGAGGCCCTCCGCAACTTCGTGAGACCCGGTTTCAAAATAAAGTATAAAAAAATAGGGCCGGAGGTGTAGCGCGGAGGTAGAATGCCCCTGCATTCAATCCCCGGTACCGCAAAAAAAAAAAAAAGGGAAAATTTTGAAGCTAAAGGATAGGAGAATCTAAACAAAATGAAGACATTGTTGACTTTTGAATTGTTGACTTAAACAATGGAATAAAAGATAATCTTCACATGAGAAATTTTCAAACAAAACTTCCTCTGCAATTTTGCTCTGTTTGAAAAAACTAATTTGTGTTCACTTACCTATTTGATTTTGTCCATGTTATACCCAAGTTTTAAAATGAGATTTCTATTTCCATCTTTCTGTTCTGCATTTGCCAACGAGACCTTCATCTATTCTTTAGAGGCTAACTCGGGGTCTAAATTTCCTGTTAAGTTCTTTCTTTTTTCTTTTTTTTTTTTTGTATGTGCTACTGGGGATTGAACCCAGGGAAATTCTACCTCTGAGCTACATCCCCAGTCCTATTTTATTTTTCTTTTGAAACAGTTTCACTAGGTTGAGAGTCTTGCTACTTGCTGAGGCTGTCCTTGAACCTGCAATCCTCCTGTCTCAGCCTCTCAAGTACTGGGGTTACAAGTGTGCGCCACCACGCCTGGCTCTGTTAAATCCTTTCTGACTGTGAACTTATATTAGATAAAATATTTGAGATCTCCTATTAGACTATCAGCATAGTTTGATGATTATGTGTTTTTATATATGCATCTCTTCATCTCCACATCCTTTTAAAATTATCTGTATGCCTTCTAGAAGGCATACACACGTCGCAAAGTTTCTACAAGTCTTTAATATGGTTGATGAAGCGAGTATCTGTATTCACCCCTCTGAAGTTGGTGTCTAAGCAGATAAAAACCTTAATGTTCCATTTGTACGCCATGCTCCCCTGCCTCTGTAAATAAGCAAGAGGCTTTATGTAATACATTGTTCTCTCTTGACCTCATTTCATATTCACTTCCTTTTTCTTACCGCATTGGGCAGTCTTTGTTAATTCTTCATGATCTCTCACAGTGGATTCAAATTTCTCCTCTTAAATTTGGAGGTCAGGTTTTATAACCTGTAAGGTGCTTTAGTTTGAAAATTTAGCTACTACACATTGTATACACATTCCATCTCAGAAATTATGCTCTGCAAGTATTTCGTTTATCAAATGATCTCTGTGAGTTGGATATTATTATCCCTGCTTTGCATATGAGAAAACAAGTTGGAGAGATTACATAGCATGCTAAAGCTTGATTTCAGTGACTAAGCTTTTGAAGCTTTTCTCTTGCTGTCCAAGTTGAAGCTAGAGTGATTTGAGGAGTAAAAAAAAAAGTCATGCTCATCGTTACTGATGAAACGCTTTCAGGCTACCTCGTAACACAAGACCTGCAAAGGAGGGGTACAGTCGGGAGAGCTACCTTGCTAGTTTATGAAACACAGGGAACCAATAGCCTTTTTTGAAAAATTGTATTTCATTATTTGCTTTAAACATGTTTTTCAAAAGGTAAAGGGCTTTTTTTTTTCCTTGCTGAAATTTCACTATCTTCTCTTAGCTAAGGAACTGAACCATCCGGTCCATTAACTAAACAAAAACGACAGGAAACCTCATAAATATTTAAAGTGGCTGCCATGAATTAAACATTGGGATAAAGAACTAACTCCTTCATTAAGTACAATGTTTAAATAAATAAATAAGCTCATGACATATACTGCTTGGTAAATCAAATGTTTGAACTAATAATATTTCAGGTTTCTCTAAACATTTACCTTGAGTAATGCTTCAAATAATTATATTACATGTATTTGGCTTATTAGACCCCTAAACAACTGACTCTGTGAAACATTCCTAAACTTTTTTTGGAAATGTGTAAATGGTTGGTAAATGTGGTTGGTTCAGCCCTTCAGGAAACAAAGCCATTATCAGAAATATCGGGTACACATGAGAAAAATGTGACAAGTTTTATGTGATTTTTTAAAAGTAAAGCTCAGTAAAAATCACCGAAAATCAGGAGAACACCAAGACCCTCAAAGGGTCTGATTGAGCTTTGCTCTCTGCAGGGCGTGTGTCTTCATTCAGTAGACCATGTAGCTCCCTCCTCCCGGGGCTCCCAGTGCTACCTCAATACCTATCAACCTACATTTCCCCCTGCCTGCTGCTCTCTGCCTACCAGCTGGATGGAGTAGAACAGAATGGTTACTGAAGTTAAGATTTAGGAAATGGGAATTTGCATCCTTATGCCACTGGCTAGTCGGCCATGTTTAACCCTTTCTACTGAGCCTCAGTTTCCTCACCTACAGTATGCCATAGTAATTCTTACTTTACTGGAACTTTTGCAGAACATTTATCAAATCTGAATGTTACCCTTAATTTTTATTACCTTGCCATGATACTTAGGAGAAAACAAAAACTATGAAATGTTGGCATTATTTTACAAGTTCTGCAAAGAATAGAGTGATAATGTTTAACACTTTTAGAGTGCCTTTACAATGTGCCATTTGGCCCTTCACACATTGTAAAGTCCCGTTTTACAGAGGAAGAGGCTGAGGCACAGAGGGTGGTATTATTTGCCAAAAGTCACTTAGCTAGACAGCGATGGAGATGGGATTTGCCACCTGTGGTGTGGCTCCGTATTCTTAACCCCTGTGCTCCACATCATGGAGACTCTGTGCATCAATGTTGGACACCCATTAGCGCTCCTTCTCCCTTGAGGTCCATTGCTGTTTTGTTTAATGTTCTCTTGGGGGGAAAAAAGTACTATCCAAAGTTAAGAAAGACAACTTTTCTCTTTTAGTGGACTTGAATCCTCACTCTTAGAGTTCTCTTGAAAGGAACTGACTGTAGATTTTAGGAATTGCTCTGGGAGAGTGACCCACCAACACTGTGGTCTCACAACTCCATTATGCTCTTAAAAATTATTAAAGACCTAAGCCAGGCGAGATGGTATACGCCTGTAATCCCTGTACTTGGGAAGCTGAGACAGGAGGATCGCAGGTTCGAGGACAGCCTCAGCAAGTAGCGAGACCGAGACCCTGTTTCAAAATAAAAAATAAAATAGGGCTGGGGGTGTAGTTTGGAGGTAGAATGCCCCTGGGTTCAATCCCCAGTACCACAAACACACACACACAAAAGAAAGTTACTAAAGATCAAAATCTTTTGTGCTGGGTGTGGTGGAGCACACTTGTAATCCTAGTACTTGGGAGGTGGAGACAGGAGGATCACAGGCTCAAGGACAGCCTCAGCAATTTAGTGAGTCTCTCAGCAACCTAGTGAGACCCTGTTTCCAAATAAATAAAATCGGTCTGGGGGTGTAGCTCGGAGGTAGAATGCCTTTGGGTTCAATTCCCAGTACCACACACAAACACAAAAATCTTTTGTTTAAACTGGGCATGGTGGCACATGCCTATAATCCCAGTATCTGGGAGGCTAAAACAGGAGGATTGTAGGTTCACTGCCACCCTCTGGTACTTAGTGAAACCCTGTTTCAAAATAAAAAATAAAATAGGGCTGGGGGTATAACTCAGAGGTAGAATGCCTCTGGCTTCTATTCCCAGTAACACACACACAGAAAAAAAACCCTTTTGTTTATATTGGTTATACTGATATTTGCTGTATCAGAAATTGAAGTTGAGGGACTGGTGGAATATCTCCATGGTAGAGTGTGGGCTTAGTGTGCATAAGGCCTTGGGAGGCCTGTGCGCCTCCCCAAAATTGAGAAATTAAAAAATATTAATCTATTTAAAATAACTGTTACTATTAACATACATACCCCCTTTTAAGTGGAAAATAGTCATATTTTCTAGAACTAAAAAGAGAAGTGTGGCACAGTTTTATGGCTTTAGTAGGTCAGCTGGGTTCTCATATCTCCTGTATTTACTCTGTTGCAGTAGCACACATCATTGGCCACTGGAAAACTCCACTGTATGCTCATGAGAGAATGCAAGTGGGAGAGGAAAAACAATGTCTTAGTATTGATTATTAAAATTAATAAGTTTTGCCGGGCGTGGTGGCGCATGCTTGTAATCCCAGTACTTTGGGAGGCAGAGACCGGAGGATCCGGGTTCATGGCCAGCCTCAGCTCTCTCTCTCTCTCTCTCTCTCTCTCTCTCTCTCTCTCTCCCTGTCTCTCTCTCTCTCTGTACTTAGTGAGGCCCTCCGCAACTTCATGAGACCCGGTTTCAAAATAAAGTATAAAAAAAAAAATAGGGCCGGGGGCGTAGTGCAGAGGTAGAACGCCCCTGCGTTCAATCCCTGGTACCGCAAAAAAAAAAAAAAAAAGTTTTGAATTAATAAGTTTTGCCTTCTTAGACTTCTTGAAAGAATTTTGGGTATCCACAGGATCCCTAAACCAAGTTTTGAGAATTGCTGGTTTAGGACAGATCTCTTTTATATACTGATGTTTATACCTCGAAGTACTAATGATAGGCTGCAAAAGTCAGCAAAACAAAGGGAACCAGTTGAACATCCTTGGCAATTAAATGAAGTCAAAGATAAACACCAAAGATAAAATCCTGATGACAGGGTTTTAATCAAACTACCAGAGAATAATCATTGTTTTAGTCACCAAACACAGTGGGACTGTAATTTGTATTAAATATACTAAAGAAATTTGCATTTTTATCTTGTTGCTTGTTTTCTTATATTTAATGTGAAAAGAGGCTAAATAGGTAATAGATGGTACTTGAAAGTGGAGCAAACAGCTAATACACCGCGTACTTACTTGCCTGCGATCCTGGGTGCTGTCTACATACATTGAATGTATGAATACTTTGGTATATTCGGTGGTGTAAGTAATAGTAACAGCTAATAATAGCAACCACATGCAAGTAGTTGGGAAGTGGTGGACATTTAAACCTCATAACAGCTCTCTGAATTGGGTGGCCTCCTCCTTTCTCCTTTCCTTTGACCTTCTTCTCCTTTCCCTTGCTCTCCCTCTCCTCCCATTTTGCAGAAAGAAAGTTTAAGCAATTGCCAAATCATATAGCTAGTTAGTAGCTGAATGACAGGTAGGGCTTTTGGCTCAAAGGAACATGCCGTGCCATCTGCCACCCCGATGCCCCAGAGCCTTTCTGTGCCAATTTTAATTTGGTGTGTGTGTGTTTGTGTGTTTGTGTGTGTGTGTGTGTGTGTGTGTGTGTGTGTGTTTTGTGGGGAATTCTACCCCTGAGGTACACCCCCAGCCCTATTTTATTTTATTTTGAAACAGAGTCTCACTAGGAGTGTCTTACTCCTTACTGAGGCTGTCCTTGAACCTGTGATCCTTCTGTCTCAGCCTGCCAAATACTGTGATTACAAGCGTGCACCACTACCCCAGACCTTAACTTTTTAAAATAACAATTAGAAGATGCACAATGTATGTAAAGGGTACCAGGCTGCATTCTACACAATAATGGCCACCATTCTTCTTCCTATTTATCTTTGTCTTGCCATCTGACTCCTCCTCCTCTTGCCCCTCCACCCTCATATTTGTGTCTAGCTTCTACTCTTTGTTTTTGTTGTTTGTTTGGTTTTTGTGTACTGGGGATTGAACCCGGGGCTTCTCACATGCTACGTAAGTGCTGCTGCCCTACCACTGAGCTATACCCTCAGCCCTTTTTGTTTATTTTGAGGCAGAGCCTCACTAAGTTGCCATGGCTGCCCTGGAATTTACCATCACCCTGCCTCAGCCTCCTGACTGGCTGGAATTATAGGCATGTGCCACCACACCCAGCTGATTTTTGTTTCCTGAAGGCCCACTAAGTAGAAATCATTTTCTCCTTTGAGCTCTCTCTCTTGTCCTCTAGCCACTGGTGTGACCAGTACATGGTCTGGTGCCACTCTGTGACTGTGTCAGCCCTTGAACTCCCCTTGGGGATCCTCACCGTGACAGAATCACTCTGTGTTCTGACTGGAGAGATTCTGCAGTAGCTTTCCCTTGTCCCTTAATCTGAGCATAACTTCTTTCTATACAATTTTCTCTTCTTGCATTATAAAATGGGACTAGACACTGTAAACTTTTACTATATTAATGGTATTTATTTTAGACTTTCAGATTGCCAAAAGATAAAACGGGTAACACCAGAATTGGTGACCTCGCACCCCAGGACATGAAGAAAGTTTGCCAGTTAGCCCTAATTGAGTTGACCGCCCTCTATGAGGTATTGGGTGTTGAACTGAAACAACAAAAAGCTGTGAAAATCAAAACAAAAGGTAATCTTGAAATAAAAATAGGTGGATTTACTTCTAAAGTAGCAAATATGATTTGTCTTTTTAGCAGTATTTTTTGGGGGAAGGGGGTTGACGGGGAATACCTACAAAATAAACCAACACTTGAATACATCTAGAATTCAGATTCTAAAACAGTGCCTTCAAAAATGCTGTAACTTGATAAAAAATACACTGTGTCCCAGACTAGAGAAAATAAAGGCATAATACAATAATAAAAATAATAAAGTAATTTAATTCCCACAGAAGGAAATTGTGAATCAAGGAATCATAACTTCTGTGCTGTATATTTAAAAAGACACATTCAGTACACATATTTGTTTCCAAAATCAGATCTTGAATAATGGCTTCATCCTGGCTGTTCCTAAATGATTTCTTTTGCTTATTCATTGGATGGGAAATACATGGGGTAGTTAATAGTCTGTCCCTTTGTTCACTTACATTTGACTTCTAACTCTTTTGCAAAAACATTCTTTTCCCTATGAAGAAATTGCTGCTGCTATAACCCACAATGTCATGGGATTGTACTCATCCTACAGATGTATTGTTCTTCTTTTGTGAGCAGCTTGTTTTGACCCATTCCATAAATAGAATTTATATTTTGTAATATGATAAAGAATGGCTACCTCTTCAGTTTTTGTTTATCCAAGGTTTCATTGGTCTGGAAATCTAGATAATTCTTTTCTGATGAAGCTTCACTGTTCAGGAATCTCCGTTTTCTTATTTAACCTCAAAGGTGTCTCCTAAAGAGATACCAAGAATGAGGATTATTGAGTTGCCATGGTAACAGTAGCCATGTATTCACCTGATGTAAGTTTCAGAGGCAGACTCTCTGTAGGACTGAGGTGTACCTTTCCTGCAGAGCCCTTGTCATGGTGGACCCTGAAGACTCCATTCTCTGTTTAGTTCCTTAGAATATTCTAGCTTGAGGCCCAGGATGGGGAATTTCCCAATTAAGTGGTGTTTCTGGTTTCCCATGAATCCATTATGGAGAACAAAGACTTCAGATGCTTTTTTTAGAAGCTCATCACAAAGCCCCCATTGATAAAATAGAAATATAACTTAAATAGCTGCAATTCAATGTCCATGCTCTTTAAAGTGACTTAGAAAGGCATTTTGTTGTTGTTCATATTTTTGCTTTCATTTATTTATTTATTTATTTATTTATTTTTGTGGTACTGGGGATTGAAACTAGTCTGCCTCTGAGCTACAATCCTAGCCCTATTTTTTATTTTAAACAGGGCCTCACTAAGTTGCTGAGGCTGGCCGTGAACCTGCAATCCTCCTCTCTCAGTAATACGATTACAGGCATGCACTACCATGCCTGGCTAAAAAATATCTATACCTCTTACCCAAGATATTTATATTATACACTAGACATTTGGCATTCTTGAGATTGCGTCTTTTCTTAACAACCATACTGAAGAGTTATTTCCTATGATACTGGAATTCTTTTGAATGGCATCTCAGTGTCCAATGTCTTTCCTCATACCACAAGGTAATCTCCTTCTCCATGTTCACAAATGATTTTTCTATTTCCTCTGATGCATGTCATAAAGAAAAAAAGCTATCACTTCTGTGGTAATTATCCACTCAGGAATGGAGGTGAGGTAGAAGTTCTGAGTAGGAGCTATTCTCCTACCAGACTCAAGGCATGATATTTAATTTAGAAAAATTGTAAATGATATCACCTGTCAATTTCTTCTGGAACTACTCCCAAATATAGAAAACTACAAATTTAAATTTAAGAGTACCAAGTATCTACTATGTTTACTAAAAAGAAACATTTGAATAACAAGATCATAATGTTGGCTGATGTCTCAAAATTCAAGTATCCATATTTAGATGCATCGGAGAATGTTAATTGTCAATTTAGAATGGCAGTGATGAGTAATATTTGGTTTCAAGCCAAAACTTTTAATTTGATTGAACTTTGGTAAATTGTTTGAATATTTTGCATGTTCTCACAGTAGTCTGGTTTTTTTTTTCTGTAGCAGTTTTCCTTTTTCTATTTATTTCAGCAATTATTTGTAGTCATTGTGATATGGGTTGGATTGGGAATGTCAGTGTGAGGCTCACATGTTGAGGCCTTGTTCCCCAGTGCAGCGGTGTTCAGAGCTGGGGCTTTGGGGAGTGACTGGATCATGAGGGCTTTGACCTGATGGATTAACTCATGGATGGATTCGTAATTTGATGCATTATCAGGAGGTGATGGAAACTCAGGAGGTGGAGCATAGTTGAAGGAAGTGGGTCCTTGGGGCATGCCCTTGGGAACTGTACCTGGTCCCTTGCCCCTTCCTCACTCTTTCTCTGCTTTCTGGCCATCAAGAGGTGAGCAGTTTTGCTCTCCCACATCCTTCTACCATGATGATCTGCCTCACCAGAGGCCCATAGCAAGGGAGCCAGCCCATCATGCACCAAAACCTCTGAAACCATGAGTGAAATAAATCTTTCCTACTTTACGTTGTTTTCCTCAGGTATTTTGTCACAGTGGCAAAAAGCTGACTAGCATAGTTAGTTTAGTTGTCTTTCCCTGCCAGATTGCTCTATAAGGTCGGGCCAGGGTTTTCCTATTGACCTGTGTATGCCTAATGGATAGATGGTATCATATTCTTAGTAGGTTCTCAATAAAAAGTCTGATTGGATGACAATGCCAGAAATCTCATGATTTAACATATTTATTTATTTATTTATTTATTTCGTACTGGGGATTGAACCCAGGGACATTCTACCTCTGAGCTATACCCCCAGCCATATTTTATTTTTTATTTTGAAAGGGGGTTTTGCTAAGTTGGTAAGGGCCTTGATAAGTTGCTGAGGCTGGCCGCGAACCCGCAATCCTCTTGTCTCAGCCTCCCATGTACTGGGGTTATAGGAGTGCGCCACCACACCCAGCTTGCTTTAACATTTTTATATTAATATTTTATAGATCAAGAGAAATGAAGACATTCTGTTTTCTTGTTGCAGATTCTGGTCTTTTTGGTGTTCCATTGACTATATTGTTAGAACAAGATCAGAGGAAAGTGCCAGGGACTCGAATACCTTTGATCTTTCAAAAAGTAAGTAAGCCTGAACTGGTCACTTGTACAGAGAACATGCTTAAGCTAATAGTATTTTGTTTTTGCATTCATACTATTATAATATGGTTTTCCAATTGAGATTCTATTTTATTTTGTACTTTGATTTTCTATTCAGGAAGCAAATTTGTTTCAGGGGCTCATAATTTTTATTTCATGGTGATGCTTTCTGTGTTATTGCTGTAACTGTGATTACCTGGCATCATTTTCCTGTCTTCTATTAGCTGGCTTTGTATAATTGAGATTTCAATTCTATAATACATACGAGTGAGAACTGCTTATAAATTTCCAGGGAATTGAATTCTCATGCATATTTCATGCCTGTATGTATTTCCCAAGCTTTCCTATTTACAGTGAGGATGTCCAATTTAATTTACCAGTGCCGATGTCCAAAGTAGGCAAAGAAACCATAAAGTAGAATTAGAAAATGATTGCTAAACTATCAAGTCACTTGTGTAGCCAACACTCAATTATTCATAAGGGGATTATCTGTAGCAATAAAAAATTTCTGCCCAACCTCTGTGCCATTTTGTTTGGAAGCACAGATGACATTGGATAAAAGCTGGGAAATACACAGTGTGGAAGGCAGGGCAGACCAGCTGTGGACTGTCCAGGTCCTAGACACTGTGCAGCAACCCCAGCGTATCACAGTTTCTGAAGTTTCTGGGGCAGTAGCAATCATTTGCAGCAGATTCGCTCAGCAAATTCATCCAAACCTAAGACATAATCTACTTGACATGTACTTTTTCTCTATTCCAAATCAGTCACTTCCCTGCCTTCCCCACTAGCTGTTGGTGCCTTTATTCCTCTTGTCTGCCATTGCGCCCAAGCCTGGGTCTCATTGTTTTTCCTGATGAACTTTGTTCTGCATAGTTTGTCCTCCTTATCAGCCTCTTCCAGCCACCACTTGTAGAACCTGTACCCGTATGAATAGTTGTCAGCAGTCCATTTGATGAAGAGAAAGAGGCTAACAAACACAGGCAATATTCAGATTCTTCTAATGCCAATAAAAGGTGTGAGGTAATGTGCACAGGTGACTTTACAAAGCAGGGGTCTCACAGCAGCCTCCTTAGGTACGTCAGTCAAAGTTCTGCAGAGAAGCAGAGCCCAAAGGATATATGTAGAAAGATATGGAGAGAAGTAGTTTAAAGAATTTGCTAATGCAATTATGGGGACTGGCAAGTCTGATATATGTAGAGCCAGCCAGCAGGCTGGAAACTCAAGCAAGAATTGATGCTGCAGTCTTGAGGCAGAACTGCCTCCTTGTAAAACCTTAGTCTTCACTCTCAGGCCTTCAACTGATTGGACGAGGCCCTCCACATTTTACAGAGGGTAACCTGCTTTACTCTACTGACTGAAATGATAATCATATCTAAGAAAGATACTGTCACTGCAACATCTAGACTGGTGTTTCAAGAAATAAATGTGAAAGCCGGGCGTGGTGGCGCACGCTTGTAATCCCAGTACTTTGGGAGGCGGAGACCGGAGGATCCAGTTCACAGCCAGCCTCAGCTCTCTCTTTCTCTCCCTGTCTCTCTCTCTCTCTCTACCTAGTGAGGCCCTCTGCAACTTCGTGAGACCCAGTTTCAAAAAATAAAGTATAAAAAAAATAGGGCTGGGGGTGTAGTGTGGAGGCAGAACATCCCTGGGTTCAATCCCCAGTATTACAAAAAAAAAAAGAAGAAAGAAATGTGATAGCCTACCCACGTTGACACACAGAATTCATCACCACACCATGGAAGACAGTAATCTCATAAAGTTCAGTGCTTCCTGACCAGGCTGAGGGTTGCATCTAGTCTCTTGAGAAAAATCTCCCTTTGCCACTTCTCTTGAAATTGTTGTTTTGTTATTGTTGTTAAGTTTATTTAGTTATTTTACCTTTTTGTTCTCTTCAACATTCTTTAGACTCTGGCAGCCTACTAGTTTGAAGAATTGGATAACAGCCCTAAATTGTTTTTTGTACATATGAAAAATAAAGGGGTGTACATAGCCAGGCATGGTAGTGCACCCCTGTAATACCAATACATGGGAGGCTGAGCAATGTAGTGAGACTCTCAGCAACCTAGCAAGACCCTGCTTCAAAACAAAAAATAAAAAGGGCTGAGGATGTAGCTCAAAGGTAGAACACCCCTGGGTTCCATCCCCAGTACCAAAATATAAAAACGGGGGGCATATAAAGAGTTTTCTCATAGGTGGCGCTCATCTGTTTGCATCCTCTCTGAATTATAAGCAATAAATGGTCGCAGTGGTCAGTCGTGAGAAGTATATTCTGATTTATCGCCTGACAACTCAATTAGGTCTTCTCTCAGTTTTGTAGAAAGGAAAGAATTGGAAACCACTGATTTACAAAAAGATCCATGACCAGCCTTCAGAGGATTATACTTTAATTTTTGAGGAAATATACTTGAAATGTCCACTAACAAAGCTTATCCAATAGCAGTGAATTTTATTTGTTATTTATTCCACCCCCCCCTTTTTTTTTTTACTCAGAGGACATCATTTAAACCATATTTTGAGAAGGGATTGGAGAAATAGAAGTGTTATTAATTTTAATATATGGAAATAGTCCACTTTATAAACCCTAGTAAACAAATTGTGTTCTTACTGTCAAACTAATCAGCCAAATGAGACATTGTGTCAGGAAAGCCTGATTTCATTTTCATTTTATTTTTCAGTTCACATATGTATATAATTCATATTTTGAGAAATGCTGTGAGTTGCTGATAAATTATAGAATGTGTAAGATAAATTACCAAAAACAGCATAAACATATAGAGCAGTATAGTTATTTTTTCTATATTTTAAAGTTTGAAAATAAAAGATATAAAGTATTTATTTTAATAATGTAATATAATGTAATATAATAGTAGTTTTAAAAATATGTTATTTTCAAAGTGAGAAAGCATGACATTCTTTTTAGATAATATATCCATAACTATTAGATGGTGATATTCAGCATTAAAGAATAATAGAAAAGACTCAAATATAAAAATTCAGAAGTTACTCTCATTTGGTTATTTAGAAGTCACAGTTTTCTTATTTAAAGAAAGTGAAAGGCATATACTGCTAAAAACTAATTTACTTCAGCAGCTAGCATATAATTTTATTTTTTGTTAATGGGATATGAAAATGTTTTAAACATGTTATAAGGCGAAATAAAATGAAAATTGGTTGTACTTTGAATATTTATAAATCTGTTTTTGAATACTTTATTGAATAAGGGCCATTTAATCTAAAATAATTTGTAAAATGTTTGCTGTGAGTTTCTATCCATTATAACCTGAAAAAAAATATGTCCTTGGAAAACATTCCAATTTCATTTTTAAAAATCACATGCTGCTTTGACTGGTTAAGGATGCTCCAGCTAATAATAAATCCTCAGGGGACTTTTGAGACTATTCTTTGCCCAGTTCTTATCTGACTTCCTCAATCTCAGTGCATTCTTTGCCCATAATCTAATCCAAGAATAGAAGAGGTAAGGTCATTAAAGAAAAAATGCCATTGCATCCAGGGTCCACACACTACAATATATTCAATTTCAGAACATCTAGACAAAGGTCAAAAGACCTCCTTTATAATGGCATGCTCTGCTTCTAACACATTTTTATATACAAGACTATGTGGTTTATAGTCTTGGTTAATGATTAAAAGAGGCTTTCCTGAAAATATTTTTTTAAATTTTACATTCTTTTGCACTCTGGAAGATTGTATGCCTTTAGATATGCAGAGAATATTATACTAAGATTGCAGATGGGGGGGCGACTAGGTTGGTCTCTTAAGAAGTAAGAGAAGGCTATTGGGGAAGGGAGGTGGGTTGTAGGAAAGAAAACCTGTATGATGCTAGAAAATGCCTTGTATTTAAACTGAGGTCATGGAAATTAATTTCCTTACAACAACAGAATGCTCTCTATCCATTCGTTGTGTACTGCCTGCCTAAGGAATACAGATTTCCTCTTTTCCAATTGGAAGGTTACTCTGCCAAGAAACTGGCCATTCTTCTCTTTTTCTTCATAGCATTCAATAGTTGGTCACTGAAGTTTCCCCATTTGCCATATTTTTGTGAGTTTCTGGCATATATACATACACACTTTTTTTTTATGTTTTTATTGATGCATTGTAGTCTCACTTCACAATGAGTATCAGTTTGGTGTTAACATACATGCACACAGCTCTTGGTGTCCCTCCCCCCGCTTCCCCCCCCACCTCCCCCCCACATGTAGCACTGAGAATGATGTTGGTATAATCTCACAT
>PVJS01008799.1:0-52125 GCA_004027185.1 Glis glis | reverse complement strand
GCGTTCTACCTCCGCGCTACGCCCCCGGCCCTATTTTTTATACTTTATTTTGAAACCAGGTCTCACGAAGTTGCGGAGGGACTCACTAAGGGGAGAGAGAGAGAAAGAGAGAGAAAGCGAGAGCGAGTGAGCGAGCTGAGGCTGGCCGGAACCCGGATCCTCCGGTCTCCGCCTCCCAAAGTACTGGGATTACAAGCGTGCGCCACCACGCCCGGCTCCACCCTCCTAACAGCTGGTCAAATCTTTGCGAAGTTCAAAAGCAGAAAGATCTCAGGAGAAGGAGACAGTCCAGTAGCAGCCCCAAGTGGGGCTCTCCCTCCTGCACCCGTGCTTGCTCTCTCGACAGCACAAGCAGGGAAGTGGGCCACAGCTCTTTGAAGCTGAGTGGTTTACTTGGGGCTGAAATGGAGCGGAACAGGATGAAAGCCCAGGCTGAGCTGTCAGCAGAGCACCACGGCGGGTCTGGCCTGTGGGCCAGGCGTGGGGGGGCATCCGCAGGGGAGTACTTCAGCCCAGGCCCACCACAGCACGGCTTCCTCACCTCTTCCACGCCTGTGCACCAGCCAGAGACCCCAGCAGCCAAGAAGAGCAGCTGCAACGAGGGTTGGCCTTCCAGAGTGAGGAGATCTCGCGTTTTAATTAAGAGTGTGAACACTTGTGATTGTTTTCATTAACCAATGCCTGGCAGGCAAGATGCTTCTCCAATACCGAGAGAGGAGCAAAATAGGAGCCAGTTACTGCAAGGCAGAGGAAGAAAAGTCAAGTCCAGAGGGCCCCAGGCCTCTCTTTCCCGAAGCAGGACCTCCAGCAGGACCACACCACCCTTCTTGCCTGTGCAAGCCCACCTCTGCCTGACACCCCTACCCACCGGGCTCGTCCCAGCCCTCTCTGACCTGCAATGTCACTGTCCCCCACTGCGACTGGAAATGACATCGCTCCCCTCCTGGGCAGCAGGCATGCTCTCACAGTGCTTCCTGAGCTCAGGTCGGGTCCTCCCAGAGCTCGCTCACCAGAGGCATGCCTTCCGCCCCACAGCGGGCAGCCTGGGCATTGACAGAGGTAAGGGCATTGGGAACCAGAGCGAGGGCTTGCTCAAACCCTCACGGTCAGCAATGGACGGGTGCTCCCATCTCCCACACAGGCCTCCTAGGTCCACAGTCCAGCATCTTCCACCAACCTTGGGCTTCTGAGCAAGCTTCGATCACTTGTACCCCTGAGTGGATGTCAGTCCAGTCCTGGGGGTCATGCGTGGTCTCCTCGAGAACTTCATCCCCTAAACTCTTAGTGTGACACGCAGGGTCCTGGGTGATGTGTTCCCTGCCTGCACCGCCTGCTCCCTCCTCTCTTCACCTCACACCAGTCATGTGAGCTCATGTTTTCCTAACTTGGACAATGTCATGCCTCTCCACTCCTAACCCTGACATATCCGGGGCTGTCACCTGAGTTTCCTGACGCCCCACCCACCTTTCTCCTAGTGGGTTCCCACCACACTTCTCTTCCCTACCTAAGGAACACTTCCTCCTGCAGGTGACCATGGACCCTAGACAGGTGCACTCTACCAGCTCCACAACCCCGGAGCTCTTCTATGTACTAGATGCATAAAGCACACTTTGTGGTTATATATTCATTTTTGCTATAATTCATTTGATGTCTGTTCCCCCCACTGTACAGGCTATATATGTGTTAATAGAGCTGCACCTAATTTGCTCATCCTGTCAGCCCTTGTACCTGGTATTGTCTGCCAGGAATCTAGTTATCCATCTATCCTGACTGTCTCTGTCTGTCTGTTTCTCTCTCTCTCTTTCTCTCTTTCTTTCTCTCGCTCTCGCTCTCGCTCTCGCTCTCTCTCTATCTCTCTCTCTCTCACACACACACTCACAATAAATAAATAAATGGGAAACAAGATAAATGAAAAAAAGCAGCCACTGGATGTTAGATTTAGATAACCTTGAAAATGCCTTTTGCTTTGAGAATTCAATAAGAACATCTTTTTAGACAATGGGGGAAATCCAGGTTTTGTTCATTTAGAAAAAAGTCCCTTGAGAAAAAAAAATTAGCTTTCCTTAGTCCAGTCGTCGGGTGGGAAGTCCCAGGCCCTCCAGGTTTAATTGTGCCATCTGTGGAAGCGCGCACAGGTCTTGGTGCCTGTCTCGAGAAGCAGGAGATGAAGACGTTAAAGGGGCTCGCTTCACATGAGAGGGAAGCAGCTTGGCCGCAGCGGCCAGCGGAGCAGCCTCTGGAACGAGCCCAGAGCAAATGAGCCCCTACATGTCCCACAGCTGCGGAGGAGGAGGCCAGATGGGTTCTCTGGAAAGTTGAGCCCCAGCACACAAAACCATTCTTCCTGCCATTTGCTTAACTCAGCCACAGCAGCAAAAAATACGGCGCCCCACTTGGTTTTGATACACTCCATTGAAAACAAATATTGGGCCCAGCTGTCTCCAGTCTCAGATTTAAGAGCTGAAATCAGGACCAAAGAATGGACTTGCTCCTCACCCCTGGCAGCCTCTCCTCCTACCCCAGTATCACCCGAAGGAGCTGGATGGATTTATTGAGTTTATGTTCTGGCCCTTAAAAACTAAACTAAAATGAGATGCACTCAAAGTATTGGACTAAACTGGCTGTGCTATTCACTAGTTAATTAGGCTTGGAGAGATCATGTAGCTTTCCCAAAACTTGGCTTCTTATACAAAATGAGGATTAAAATAGTTTACATGAATTGTCTTTTCTCATAGGATTCTATCAAGGACCAAGTGCACTCAGAGGTGCTACAGTGTCACGATTGAGAGGCAAGTGGACAGCGGACACAGGTTGAATCTTGGTTCTGTCATTGGTTAGTTGTGTGACCTTGAACAAGTCATGTAACCCCTCTGGGATTCAGTGTCTTTGTCTCTAATTGGGAGTGCAAAGAGTGCCTATCACTGCAAGGGCTGTCGTGAGAATTAAATAAGAACATTTCTACAGAGTGTTGGATGCATGACTGGCCCATGGTAGGAGCCCAAGAAATTATAAAAGCAGTAGCAATATTAAGGTCTCTAAGGTAATGTAAACTATAAATCACCAGCATATGGAAACAGAGCCAAGTTCATCATGACTATCAGGCAAATAAAACCCTGTCCTCCTCATGAAGACTCGTCCTAAGAACTGTGGCCTTTTGATCTCTCCTTGCCCCAAATTCCTGCAGAACATCCTCCCCATACTTTGTGTTTGGGACTTGACTAGATTCATCCCTAGTTTTCTCCTGTGGTTTCAGTTATTATAAGAAACAAATATAGAGCCGGGCATGGTGGCGCACGCTTGTAATCCAGTACTTTGGGAGGCGGAGACCGGAGGATCCGAGTTCGCGGCCAGCCTCAGCTCTCTCTCTCTCTCTCTCTCTTTCTCTCTCTCTCTCTACTTAGTGAGGCCCTCCGCAACTTCGTGAGACCTGGTTTCAAAATAAAGTATGAAAAATAGGGCCGGGGTGTAGCATGGAGGTAGAACGCCCCTGGGTTCAAAAAACGCCCCGGTACCGCAAAGAAAAAAAAAAAAGAAAAAAAAGAAACAAATATAACTTTCTCAGGTCCCATCTCCTGGACTGGAGATGAGAAGAAGGGTAGGAAGTGCCTGGGGACTACCTGATCGAGGACCGCATCCCCTCTGTGGGTCTAGGGACTTCATTTGGGGTTCATTCTCGATTTGAGCATCATCAGGACTCACTTGGGGCCAACACCCCCCTACACACACATTAAATACAAATGCATGATTTTGTATAATCCCAAATTCTCATACATCCTTTAGAGTGATAAAGGATGTGTTTATTTTTAGTAACTTCCAGGTATGAGAACATAAATTTTCACAACACAGGCCCACCTCATTGGCTTAGAGACCTACCTAGATGATGCCTGGCATTAAGTAGGTGCTCAACAAACATTTGTTGAATGAATCAGAGGTTATTATTAATGAGAAGATTATCAGGGTATCAGTTATCTATTAACACATTAACTCTGTAAAACAAGACACCAGAAAGTCATGGAGACAACCCTGGGTATATATCCCTTACCTGTGTCAGAGCAGCTGCAATAGCGTTCGTGGCTTGCTGTCCCAGCCAAGTGGTGATGTGCTTTGCCAATGACACCTTCTTTAGAAGAGCAAGCGGGAGCCAGGCAAGGTGGCATGCACCTGTAATCCCAACCCCAGTACTTGGAAGACAGAGACAGGAAGATCAAAGGTTCTAGGCCAGTCTCAGCAACTTAGCAAGACCCTCAGCAACTTAGCAAGACCCTGTTTCAAAATAAAGTAGGGTTGGGGGTATAGCTTGGTGGTAAAAAAGAGCAGGCAGTAGTTTTTCCCCAGCCTGGTGCCCTCCTAACAAACACCAGTTCCCCAGGTGTCTCTCCATGCTGGCATTCTGTGCAGGTGGTGGTAGGATAGGTGGGGATGGGAGACTCCCAATATGTACCTGCAAACACACTTCCTATGCTTCCGGTTGCATGCAGAGCCAGGTACAAATTCCAGCTGGGTGGGGCCTGAGCCTAGCTCTAGCACACTGCTAGAATCTAGAGGCAGATTTGGGACAGTGCTATTAATGGGCTAGATCTAATGGCAGGCCTGGAGCAGGCAGGGGCGGGGGAGGGAGCTGGACCAGGGAGAGAGGTGTTCCCCTGGAGGAGGCAGATCATCCCTCTCAAACACTGCACATAAGGCCATTTGCTTGGCACATGCATGAATTACCCCCCAAGGGAGTGTTTCCTCTTCCGGCTTACAGATGAGAAATCTTCAGGTAGTGAGTGACTTATTATGCACCTTCTGAAAGCCTGGATCCAGGGCTCAGAATGGTTCCCCTGGGCCCCAGAGTGCAGTTACACACACAAACCACCGTGCCTGCGTGTTGTAAAGGATCTTGCAGAATTCAGTCAAAGAGCCATTTATCCCCTCTGCCTAGCTCCCGATAAGCAGGTGGATGACATTTTTCAATCTTTACCAGTTAGTCACACAGGAAGAATCTGAACACAGGGGGTGAGGCAAAAGTCTGCCTCTGTTCAAGGTCACTCTGCCTCCAGGGGTATCTGCCTGTGTCCTGTGATTTGAAGGTGTAGAATTTTCACTATTCCTTAGAATTCATTCATTCATTCATTCATTCATTCAATAAACATGTACTGAGCAACATGTGCCAGCTCACTACATTACATTAGAGTTGGAGAATGAATATGTCACTGTCCCTAAACCAAATAAGTCACAGTCCCTAAACCAAAGGACTTTTTTCTCTCCCTAAAGGGAAACAGAAAGCCAAAGATAATTATAAAACCATTAAAAAAAACACTTGTAATGGGTGTATGAGCTATGTAACATGAGATTAACAAATGAGAAGATGACATTGGAGTTAGGTATTCCTAACTATGTGTACTGTGCATAGATCAACTCATGCAAGCTCTTTCCTGCCCTCCTCTTAGGGGAGACTGGAAAGTTAAAATCAATACAACAGACTCCCTTGCAGCTAAAGCCTAAATACAAATTAGATTGCGCCAACTGAATACATTTCAATGAGATATGAGAGGTAGAAATAAGCTAAACCAACCCTTCTGCCCTTTTTACTGCTGGTAAGGAAGGTCTTTAGTTTATAAGGATCTTCTGTTTTAGCATTGCAGGGTCTATTTGTCGGCTTTGCATCTTCCAGTAGGCATCTGGAATGGCGCAGAGGTCCTTAATTCCAGAATAGCTCCCCCAGCAGCCTCAGAATAGAAACTTCTCTTGTGAATCAATTTTATGCTGATCTGGGAGTGATTCATCCCAGTGATTTTGTTAGCTCTGGATTCCTTACACTAAATGTCTTTCTGCTTAAAATACTTAAAATTGATTTCTATTTCCTGCACTCAACTTTTACTGGTATTGAATTTGGAATCAAACAAATACTTAGGGATGGGAACTTGAGTTTTGTTATCTGAGCTTACTGAGTTTGAAGACAAGGACAATGTCATTGCCATTTGAAAGTGGGCTATGCGGCACAGGATGGCAAGACAGTTACACCTCTGAGCTTCCAGCTATGATGATTCAATTGGTATCAGATTTACCTTCCATCCACAAGCAATCATAAAACTGAGAAAGGTAAATAAGGTAACTTTTCAGGCATGTGGTAGTAGGTTACGCAAGACTGAAATCCCTGATAAAGAGAAATTCATAGATGAGCCTCATAATTGTCCAGATCTTGGTGAGGGAACAACTGGAGTCCAAGCACAGCATAGCAACCTCACTGAGCTGAACAGACAGAGTGGCTGAATCTGCACAGCAGGACATTGGAGGGGAGAGAGCTGTACAGATTGTGGAAGGAAAGGTGACCTACGAGTCACAGACCCAGGGCTGGGCCACACAAGCAAAGGGCAAGACTACCAGGCTTACCACAGAGAGTAGCATAGAGATACCACAGGTTGAGCAGGGCTCAGAAAGTTGGAATTCTGGCCCAACAAGAGAGGAGCAAGAACTCATTACCACCTTGTTAATAGCCTGGACATCAAGCAGAAAAAGCAGAAGTATCCTGATTTAAAGACTGCCACTTATAGTAATGCCTACACTAAACAAACACGGGTCCTCAAAAATGACAAAAGAAACAATCAATGAACTTAAAAATGGATGACCAGAAATTCTCCAACCTTAAAAGCAGAGAGAAAAGGATTAGAAGAAAATCTGAACAGGGACATGTAGAACCATGTCTGAGATCTCCTCAAGGACCTGTAGGGCAATATCGTGCATATAAGAGAGTCCCAGAAGGAGAAGAGAATGAGAACAAGATAGAAAAAAATTGTATAAATAATGGGCCACAGGATTAAAAAGTAGGAACTCTCAAAGCCTTTAATAAGCTATGCTCTAGGAATCTACAGAATATTCATAAGAGTGACACAAACAGTCTGCCAAATGCATTTCACCCTTACAGCTTTGCAACCTGGAGCATTTCACAGAATGATGTTCTGTCCAATTCTCTTTGGGGAACACCACCTTACAAACTGGAAATGCAGCTCAGGAGCTTCTTGGGTGACATGAATGATCTTGGGCTCTCAGAGAGTGAAGATATTGAAGAAGTTGAGGAGAGTTACAACAACAAACACTCCAGAAGGTCGAGAAGGACATGGAAATGGAGGCAGCAGCAGGAAAAGGCACAGATCCTCACAAGTCTGGATTCCTGATCCTGACCCTGTCCCCGCCCGTGCAATACTTAACATCTCCATGTCCACAAGCACCATTTAGTGCCTGCAGCACTAGGAGCCCTAGGGAAATCTGGGTGAAAGATTCAGAAAATCCATTTCCCACAAAGGAGACAGGGATCCAGGTGGAAGGGTTACACTGTGTTTCCATCTCATTTTCTGCAAGTGACAGAACTGTAGTGAAGGCTACACAGTTCAATATCATGAAACCACAAACCACAGGTGACCAGATCGCAGCTGAGTCTAACCATCACGTCCTGTGTGACAAATGTAAGAACCCAGAGGATAGTAAACAAAATACACCACAAAATACAAAACAAAAACTCCAGTAACAACTAAGAGACAATGTCATATGCTTGCCTGTGTAAGGAAGTTCAGACTTTCCCTCCAAAGGTTGGTCATTGAGCCTACTGAAACAAATTGCAGGCAGACAGACTAACAGGAGGAAAGTCATAGGAGTGTATTTATATGCAAATGTGCCCGAGCCACACACAGTGTGAGATTCAAAGAAATGGTCCATGGTTGAAGAAAACCATCTTCATAGGGAACTGGAAAGTGCGTGGCTAAAGCTAATTTTAGAGGGCTAGTAAATGGTTTTAGGAGAAATGAATGAACCCGAGAACAATGTCCTGGGACAAAGTTTCTCTGGACTCCAGGTGTTGGTTTGATTTTTAGTCTCTTTGTCTATACGATGACTTTAATCTTCCTTGGGTAATGTCATTTCAGAAGAAGGTGTTCTTCTTTCACAGCTAAGATCAGGTAAGTGTGTGTGTGTGTGTGTGTGTGTGTGTGTGTGTGTGTGTGTGTGTGTGTTTTACTGGGGATTGAACCCAGGGGCATTCTACCTTCGAGCTATACCTCCAGTCTTTTTTGTTTTGTTTTTGTTTTTGTTTTTGAAACAGGGTCTCTATAGGTTGCCGAGTCTCACTACACTGCTAAGGCTGTCCTCAAACCTGTGATTCTCCTGTCTCAACCTCCCAAGTACTAGGATTACAGGTATGAACCACCACACCCAGCTCGCAGATAAGATCTTTAGACAAGGGAGCTTCTGAGAAAGCTTAACTTCCAAAGAAAAAGAGGATCAAAGATGATGCAGAAATGGGGTGGGAGAAGGTCTGGGGGACTCTGAGATTCTTTCTCCAGTTCAGCACTGTCCAAGTGCCAGGCACTGGGGTACTGCTTTCTGAGTACCAAACATCCACATAATACAATCCTGCAAATGCATAACCTTTCATTTACAGGGACTGGAATTCACTATTACGTCTGATCTTTATGACAACCCACAAGGGATATGGCATCTTTTCCCTTTTATATATGAGAAAACTGAGACTCACAGAAGTGCTATGGATTTCCAGAGACTACATAATTAGTTTACAACAGAATGGAGACTCATTCCTCTAAATAACCCCCAGCCAAAACAAAGAAATCAGCCAGAGCTGATCCATAACAAAACTGCAAAAATTATACTCTTTTCCATTTCCTTTACCAGGTTCTCCTCCTCATCCTCCTCCCCTCCACCACTACCTCCATCATGCTCCCTTCCCAGAACCGCCTTAATCTGGCAGCTCTGTCCTTCTGTGGCTCCAGTGCTTATTGTGTATACTGTGTTGTGGCACTGTCCTATAATCCCAGGTCTGGGAGGCTGAGACAGGAGGATCACAGGTTCAAGGCCAGCACACAGTAACTTAGAGAGACCCTATTTCAAAATAAAAATTGAAAAGGACTGGGTTATAGCTCAGTGGTGGCACACCCCTGGGTTCAATCAGTAGTGCTACACACACACACACACACACACACACACACACAAAATGGGAGAATAATTTCTGCTGTGCCTACTAGAATAATAATATCTGCCATGCTGGAGTCATAAGTATCCAAAAAATAAATAAGTCGATGAAATCTATAAAAGTCTGTCCCATCTTATCAACAGAGTCAATACTATAAATAGCTGAGTTTGGCCCCAAGTGAAAATAGCCAATTTTTCTAATTAGGAGAACTGAGCAAATTACAAATAATTTAGACAATATCAGAAAGTGAAGAGAGGAAAATGAAACATCAATTATACACACAGACATATACAAAAATTCATATGTACACATACATAACTGATATCAAATGTCCACCTTTTTTATAAACTGTGATCTTTGGTGCATGGTATAATATAGAACAAAGAACAATCTGGTACAAAAAAATCTTAAGCAACTTTACTGAAGTAAGATATTTCCAACATCATGAAAGCAGGTTTACTGACATCTCCCAATATAATTCCAGGGTTTAGGCTGGTGCATAGCACAAAATATCCCTTCACCCAACATTGCAAGTCTGTCTAGTTGTAGATCATCATCACCAAAATAACCCAGAACCCACGAAAATCAGTGTATGCTGCTGAATAGGGAAGCAAATGCAGAATGATCAATGTCTACAATAGCGTCTAAATTCAGAAAAAAAGTAAATAAATGTTAGTAAGGATGACTTGACTCTCAACTTAAGCAGAGGTACTCCAATTTTAAGACATCTCCAAAAGATAGTTTCCTTTTACTACAAATAGGATCATGATGCATATACCATTTAAAAATCTATGACTCCTGTTAACAAAACATCATGGGAAACCCATGTGTCAATGAGTATCTATGAATTTTCTGTTCAGTTCATATAAATGGAATCATGCGTGTTTTTTGTGACTGGCTTCTTTCACTTAGCATAGTGTTTCCAACATTCATCAATGTTGTTTTATCTATCAGTACTTCATTCCTTTTTATTTCTGAATAACATTCCACTGTAGAGAGATAACATATGTTATTTCTCCATCCCTCAGTTTTAATCAGCCATAAATGGTACTCTGTCGACTGGCTATGCCCTCTGTGTTTCAATTGATGCCCTGATGATGGGCATTTGGATTTTTCAAAATGTTTAATTTCTTCAGAAAATAATGCAAATCCTATTTTAAACATTTTATATACATATGGTCATATCCTTAAACTTCTAGAATTCTGAGTTAAAAGGTATTCACATACTTAAGGTTTTTTAGTATCTATTAGAAAATTTCCCCTTCTACCTAACATTGTTTCATAAAATTGATTTGTCATCAGTACTATGTCTTCTATTTCTATATAATAGAAATATTATAATATTTCTATATAATATTTCTATTATAATATTATTATATTATATTATAATATTATTATCTAATAATATTTCTATTATAATATTTCTATATAATAGAAATAGAGTAGACACCTGTCCATTCATATCCTACCATCATCAGTGACCAGGGACTTCTCTTCTGCAGCCAGCTCAGAGGGGAGTCTGCTCCTCCAAGACCAGGCAAGAGGCCAATGGAAATGGATTTCTACATTCAGGATGACAGGCATAACAAGCTGATAGAATAGGAAGAGACCCTATCATGAAACTATGACCAGGCAGGGTAGTGAATGCCATGAACATTGACTTCACAATCGGCCATAAGTTTTTGTTGGGACTTTGTCTTTCCCTGCATGACTTTAGGATAGCTTTTCACCCTGTTCCACTCACAACACACCACCACCCACCAGCTCTCCATGAAGAAGACAGTAGCAAGGTCAGTGTGAGCTGATATACAAAGAGGTTGGTCCAAGAGAAGAGACTCTAGGACCTCAGTATTCTGGATACTCACTGGCACCAGAGCTAAGGGGCACTGAGATTGGAGAAATGGGGATAATTATTGTTTTCCCATATAAAGTGAGAAGGGGGTGCCCACCAACTGTCACCAAGTCAGCAGAGACCTAGGACTCTCTCCCTCATATGGCTGCCAGGAAGCAATACAAACCACCCCATCCCCCAAAATGGCTCAAAAATGTAATTAGGAGATAGTGACTGGAAGGTCAACTTCAACACATGGAAAAAGTATCAGGAGGTGTTAGAATGGAAACAAGTGTGAAAGTTGAAGCATGCCTATAACTCAGAAACAAGACAGACCACAAGCGAGCTCCACACTACCTTCCGAGTGTCTTCTCTGAGCCCAGTCATACTCAACCTGTGGAGCTCTAATCTATGGAGGACATGTTACAGACTCTTTCCTCTGTCTGTGCATGGTCTGCTTCCTCTTAGGGAACAGAACTCCAAAGGGGAGGTGTATGCAACTGCATTTTCCTCCCGTTCCATAAGAGAGATGAGGGGCTTTCCATTCGTTGCCAATAATGGAAGCTGGGGAGGTAAAGAGGGACTTGTTTTCTTCTTATCATTATTTCCTCCTTAATCCAGATACAAAAACATACATGTTCACCCCTGACGGCACGTTTAGTGGTTGCTTGCACATAGAATGTGTGAATCAAGGCAAGAGAGTCAGAGGGTGAGGAGTCAGGTGACATGGCCTGAATCTAGTCATCTGGACTGTGCTGGAGAAGGGAGCATTCCTGCCCACATCACAAAAGCCACCTTTATGATCTTAATATTTATATCCTCCCCAAATTCATATGTTGAAATCTAATCACCAATGTGGTGCTACTAGGGAGAGAGGCTGTTGGAGGGGATTAGGTCGTGAAAATAATCTCTCATGAATGAAATTAGTGCCCATATAAAATAAAATAGGTCCCAGAGAGCTGCTCTGCTCTCTCCATCATGTGAGGGCACAGGGAGAAGGTGCCTTCCATAAATAAGAAGAGAGCCTCACTAGACACTGAATCTGCAGGTCCCTGGATGGTAGACTTCCCAGTCTCCAGAACTGTAAGGCATAATTTTCTGTGGTTTATAAGCCACTTGCTGTGATTTGGATTTGAGATTTCTCCCCAAGGCTCATGTGTGGAAGGCTTGGTCCCCAGAGCAGCAGTGTCCCGAGGTGGGCTTTAGGAAACAATTAGGTCATGAGGGCTCTGGCCTCATCGGTGAATCAAACCATTGGTGGCTGCATGGACTCCTGGGACAGGGTGGAAACTGTAGACATGTGGGGCAAGGCTGTGGATCATTGGGGGCATGCCCTTGGGGACTATACCTTGCCCCCAGCCCCTCCTCTCTTTCTCTCTCTGCTCCCCGACTGCCATGAGCTGAGCACCTTTCCTCTGCCATGCCCTTCCACCATGATGTTCTGCCTCACCTCAGGCCCAGAGGAATGGAGCCAGCCCACCATGGACAGAAACCTCTGAGACCATGAGCCACAATAAATCTTTCCTCTTTAAGTTGTTTTTTTTCTCAGTTATCTGTCTCAGTGGTGAAAAGCTGACAAACATATCACCCCAGTCTTAACATATAGTTATAACAGCCCAAATAGACTAAGAAACCCCCACAAAATAGGTCCTCTCTGTCCCTTCAGATGAGGACACTAACACAGACACACACTGCCAAGTGGCCCTGGGTAGCATCCCCACCTGTTTGTCTGCCCCAGTGGCTGGGTCCTCTACCCTGCAATGCCTGGTGCTATTCCCAGGACTGAGTTCTTCCAGAACCCAGGAAGGTTTTGTAGAAGGGCCAGACCTCAGTCCTCTGTGCAAGCCTCCACCAGTCTGTGTCTGTCCCTAGCCTCTTCTGATGGCTGCACAAAAAGGAAGCGGATAGTTCTCTTCACAGTGGGACTGCTGGCTCTCTCCTTCCAATCCATTAAGCATGGTGTGGAGCCGTGTAACTTTGCACACGCCTTGCTGTTCTGTAAAATAGGGGCCATCCATCAGAAATGTCACAGACAGGAAGCCAGTGAAGTTTCTACAACCAATTTACAATCCGAGTCTGCTGTGAAATACATGCAAAAAATGCCTTAACAGACTGAGAGGATGTGAAACGCACATTATGTATGGCTGAGGAAGCCCTGTTACATCCAGGGGATGGAGCACAAGAAAGGAAGAGTGGAAAATACACAAAAGGGAGGGAACAAATGGTGGAGAACAGGTGGGGTCTCTATTCACATTTGAAAATGAAAAACAAGAGCATGGCACATAGAAATAGAATGACAATGGCCCATTTTTTTGCCATTCTACAAAGGCAGCAAGCCAGGGCCATTCTTGCAAATAAATGCTCTTTTTAGTGCCGAATTTATTACTGCTGGGCTTAAAAGTGTGAAAGCTGAAGATTTGTATTTAGACAAAAAACAAAGTTAACCAAGGAGATGGCAGAGCAGGTTTTCTGAGGTTAAGCTGCCAATTTGCTCAACTTTCTCCCAGAAGAGGCCAGAGTACAGTGATGTGGTTTCATCTGTAGAAGTTTCAAAACCATCCTTGGAGGCCAAGGAAGAGATCTGTCCAGCATCCTCTTCATAGACATCCTGAGCGCCCAGGTCCAAGGAATGGTTGGATAGGGCCAGGATTACTTTCATCAATGACTAGCAGTGTCTGCCTTCCAAACCCATGGATGAGAAGGAAAGAGATGTCTACATGTTGACAAGATCCCAATCAATATCATCATCATCGCCACCGTCGCCATCCCAGCTGATAGCTAATGAGTGCCGGTCTTACCCAAGTCACAAGAATGATCTCATATAGGGTGAGTGCTATGATCTGTTCACTTGACAGATGACAAAGCCTAGACTTTGAGTGACTTAAGCATCAACTAAGCAACAGACTTAGGATTTCAGCACTGTCTTCCTAAGGCCAGTCCACCAAGAAGGGTTGTCACTGGACCTTCTGCCACTAGTCCAGGGCTTTCACAAGCTTCTCAGGTGGGCTAGTTGTCCATTTTCTTCCCAAGTGTCTCTAAAGCAAAACATCTCTCCTCCTTAGCCCATTCCTGAACTAATGACTCTCCAGTCAAGAATCAGTCAATGAAATACATTTGTCAGGGGCCAGCTGTGATCGCAGGCGGTAAGATCCCCAGGATAAAGAAAGCACGTGGAGAACAAACAGCAAACATCAACTTTAGTCATAGACCCATCCCTTATATAGGATTCCAGGCAAAATGGTGCATGCCCACACCAGCATGACATGCGCATGCAAGTGTTTGCACTTTGCTTAGTCATTGCACATGCACGTTACACTTTTCTTAATCATTGCACCTAACGATATGCCATGCACATGCTCGAGATAAGCGCACACCGGCGGCTGCACAGGATCATGCTGTCACCTCCAGCCTGTACTCCCTGGGGCCCCCACAACACTTTGAACAAGCACAAAACTCTGAGCATAATAGGCAACTTTATTGAGTGCTAACTTCGTGCCAGGTAGTGCACTGATCATTTTATGTGGAAAATCCCATCCATTTATCACACCGGCCCTCTGAAATAGCGACCATTATTATCAACATTTTGCAGGTGAGGACTCTGAGACATAACATTGCACATCTGTCCAAGGCATGCACGTTTCTAAGTGGCGGGGCTGGAATTACTCTCCTCGCATTGTCTCCTGAACCCACCACAGTCTCTGTACCGCTCTGCTTCACTGAGACTGCTCATGGCAAGTGACCCAGGCCCTGCACACGGCCCAGTCTCCCGATCAGTGACTACTGCTGTCATCTCCACCCTGTCTGGGTTCAGGCCCTGAAGGCTCCCACTGAGACTTAGCCCCGCCCCAGTCTGAGCCAACAGAGTCCTGGGCAGGCAGCTCTGCAGACGCCTCGCTCCACCGTGAGTGGTGTCTGGAAGGGGCCTTGCTGCCAGAGTCTATGTGCCTGGCTGCAGCCTCCCACGTGGGTATTCCTCATCTCCCCGGACAGCTGCCTGTCCCTTTCCTCTGTCCTGTGTGGTCTCTTCCATTTGATCCAGTTTCCCTCATCTAACAAGTATTTATAATAGACTCACTATGTGTCAGCTCTATGCCAGACACCAGGGATACGGCAGTGGACATGAAAGATGTCTTTATAACACCCACAAGCAAATATGTTTTTCTCTCCAGGGGCACCGCTGGCGTTGTGGGTGGGTCTATTCAATATTTTGTGAGGCTTTTGCATGCACTATAGGGCATTTCACATCTTGGCCCATTAAAAGCCAACCACTAGAGATGACTAAACTGCCCTTGTCCCTCTCCAGTGGCTCACTAGAGTGGCAGAACCACCCCTACTGGACAACCACGGAGCAGGTTGAAAAGCTCCAGCCAAAGCCCTGCCTGCTGCACTCTGATATACAGGAGTGTTTACTTGCCCATCACCCCTACCTGACCGTGAACTTCATAGAGATAATAGTATGACTTGGTGACCCTGGTGCACCAACACCCACCTCAAATGCCCAACAAACATCTGTGACACAAAGGATCCCTGAACACAACACATTCTTGTCATTCTTGTCAGCTTGTGGGGCTGTTCTCCTAATCCTACTCTCCCCAGAGTTGGCATTCTAATCCTTCCTTTCCCCTCACTCAATGGACCACCCAAAACCATTCTACCACCCAGACAACTTTATCCAAACTTAAACAAAACTTGCTCACCAAGTCCATAGCCAGGTGAATGGGTCATACTGTCAAGAAATTCCCATGCTAGAAGAATGAAG
Source organism: Glis glis (assembly GCA_004027185.1). Classification (NCBI taxonomy): domain Eukaryota; kingdom Metazoa; phylum Chordata; class Mammalia; order Rodentia; family Gliridae; genus Glis; species Glis glis. The sequence continues at coordinate 36,573 of PVJS01008799.1, read as the reverse complement.
GTATTCCCAGGATGGTGTGCAGGGTGCCATCACAGAGGAACATAATGGAATATTACGGAGTAGAAATAGTTCCCCCACTACTGTGTATGAATCAAAAATCCAAAGTCATTAAGTTATAAATCATTTTTTTAAATTGCGAAGTACTAAGGATAACTCTCAGCACAATTCTTTCAAAGCTATCGCAAAGGCCCATCATTGCGCTCCAACTTTCTGCAAGTAAGCCTTTTGGTTCTCAAAGCTCACAATGTCCCCTTAATGGATTTGTGTCCCTGAACACAGGAAATGTGAAAAGTCAATTTCACATCACAGCAAGAAAATAATTTTCCAAGAAGCTACACAAAGTCAACAAACAACAATATTCAAGCCTCTGGCACAGGCCTTGTCCAAGGAAATAACTCCTGAATTTCGGGAGGGAAAGAGCCCAAAGAGATGGGTGAAGTCACCTGTCTAGAAACTGACAAGACCAGCGACACAATGTCCAAGCTGAGTTCTCAAGCTTTCAAGGTTAACAGAAATGCCTGTAAAGATTGCAAACGGCAGGCCACTGGATGCTGTAACTTCTCCAAAATGCATAAAAATCCTGTCAATTATAAGCTAGCGAGCTCGACTTCCATCATAAAAACTGTCAGATGAAAATGAGAAACTTCTTTACAAGCCCAGTATTAAATGCGACTTGTCAAATCTGTCCTGTCCCAAGCTTGCCGATGGAATGAACTCACGGCCCTGGAGTTTGCCACGTGTGTGCTCGAAAAGGCTACAAGAAAGAAATGCAAAAGCCTATTGTTGAGAGCCACTGTGGAGCATATTTGATGATCTCGCCTGTCTTGCATATCTCTCCTGTGAAAGCAGGCTTCTTTCATTCTTCCCTTCTCCGCCTCGCCAGTGGGACTCACTGGGGGCTGACCACACCGGGGTTCATGGGCGGGCATGCCGCCTAACCCAACCAGTCTGCAAATTCTAACCACCTAGCAATAGTGATTGCTTTAGTTGGTTTGGATCATAGGACAAATGTACCCAGTCAATCCTGGGACTCTTGCTAGAGCTACTGAGATAGTTTCTCTGAACTCTCGGATTGTTACACTGATAGACCAGAGCCTGGAGTTTCCTAGGGCCCAAGGGGAAGAAAGCTGTGTAAGAATAAAGATGACACAGAAGGAGACAGTGCTGAGAGATGGAGCAAGAGGGACTTAGGATGGTTTCATCCTTCTCTGGCCCTGCTCTTGCTGAAGTGAGATCTGCCCCTGAGTCTTTGCCACAAGCCAGTAGGTTCTCTTTTTCTTTCCCTGGTCTGATCAGCATCCTGCCTGATGCCGTTGCTTTGCCTCCTGTCTCCTGGGCAGCTCCACTCCCAGTCCACTCAAATCTTCAGGTTCCTGTTTGACCAGGCCTTGGAACAAGCCTGTTTTCACTGGTGCTAGCAGGGGAGTTAGAGGGCGACAGTTCAAAAGCTCTGGTTGACTTCACTACAGATTGCTGACCCAACTCTGGGTCCCACTTCCAATAACTAGAATTCTGCCTTGTTCTTACAAACACCTGGTCCCCAGTTGTCAGGCCTAGATTCCTGTCTCACCCACCCCTGTGCTGGAATATTTGCCTTCCAGTAACTTCCACACCAACACAACTCAGCCATCTGTGATCCTGAAATGCCTAAAATAGTGCCTGGGATGTAATAGCAGCCCGTTAGATGTCCAATACATGTAACAACTACCTAATTGATTATTTGTAGCAGATGATGTTGGTGCCCTGCCCAGGACCCCTTTATCCAGTTGGTGCATTCAGCTGTCAGTGTTGGCTGCTTCCTACCTCAGGCCTGCACCCTCCTCTAAGCATAGGTTCCCAAAGAGGGCAATGCCCCCCAGGGGGGTGCTGGAACAAAAAAATATAGATATATTAAAAAGTGCAAAATGTTCATTGCATCTGTTTATTTGCTTAAAGAACAGATTTTCAGGGAGTGCTGGGTAGTTGCTTGGGGGGTTGTTTTGTTTTGTTTTGTTTTGTTTTCTGAAAAGGGTCAGCTAGCCAAATATATTTGAGAACTTCTGCAAGGATTTCCCTTTGCTTACCCATAGGAGAAGATTCTCCAGAGATGACTGGAGACTGTGATTCCCCCACAGCAGGGAGCAGCTCCCAAGCAATGGCTGGTTGGCAGCACCTCCTGGGATCAGGCTAAGGCCAGATTTCCTCAGAAGTCTACCTTTCTTTCCTAACTTCTTTTCTTGACCCAAACCATTTCCCTTCCTCTCTCATAGGGCTCTCTTTGAGCAACCCCTCATTTCACTTGCATGAAAACTTAGACCCCCAAGACAAGAACTTATAGTTAGGTATAAAATGACCCCTAAAGAGCCCATTTATTAATATTCAGGGTTGGTATAATTGAGTCATGATGGTTGTGATCCCAGAAGTGGATAAATCCATTGTAATGGATTTACTTGGGTGGTACCCAGTAGGCCAGTAGGGTGTGGCTGGAGGAGGTGGTCCCCGGGAGTGTGGCCTTGGAGATTATATATATGGTAACTCCTCCCTGGCTCTTTCTTGCTTCTGGCCTCCATGATGTGAGCACAGTCCCTGTGGTCTCCCTTTCTCCACTTCCTGTTGCCATGCCCCAAGATCTGTGGTCCCTGGCCTCACATGGACTGAACCTGAAACAGTAAGAAACTAAAACTTCTTTTCTCTAAGTTATGTGGTCAGTTTTTTAGATTATAGCTTCAAGAATGCTGATGGAAACAAGGATCAACCGATACTTGTTTATGTGATCACACAGAGCAAGGTGAGCTCGCATCACATGTCGCAGGAGAGTTGTCATTCATATAGACATTGAAGCTTGGACAGGGTTTCAAAAGTGGAGGTGAGGAGAAGGTGAGATATTGCATAGGGAACAGCCTGAGGAGAGACCCAGAGGTAGGTCAGCGCAGCGAGAGCACTGAGTGGACAAGAAGATTGGGAAGCCCAGAAGAAGACACTTAATTTTCATTCTGTGTTTACTTATTTTTTTCTTTCTTCTTCTCTTTTTTTTTGGTATTGGGGTTTGAACCCAGGGGCATTCTACACTTGAGCCCCACCCAGCCAATTTTTATTGTTTATTTTGAAAGAGGATCTCACTAAGTTGCTGAGGGTACCACTAAACTGGAACCTGTAATCCTCCTGTCTCAGCCTCCCAAGTACTAGGATTACAGGCATGCACCACCACACCTTGCTTGGCTCATTCTGTGTTTTTACCTTATATAAGTGCCCCTCCATAAGGTCATGGTTGGTCATAACTGCAAGCTTGACCAGAGTCTCAATTTTCTTCACATGGAGCTCACAGTTCCTAAAGATCCAACTGTAGGAACATCTGTGAGTCCATGCCAGGCTGAATATATATGAGCTGGGAAAAGATGACAAAGTTTTAACCCAATAAAAATAAAATGGAAATAATACTTCCAATGTGTTTTTATTTGGTGGAATATTGGTAAGGAGAAAGAATTTCAGAGACTAATTCCAAAAGGGAGAGTTGAGCATAAAAGATGTATAATGGGATGAGATAAAGGGGGATACAGCAAATAGCAGATAAATTAGCAGGGAAGGAGGCTGGGCATATTTTGGGTCATTGTTATGTGTAATCTGATTTACTACACAATATGATCTTATGAGACTATTATCCAGAGCTGAGGATCAGAGAGAAGCAGCAAAACTATGGTCATTTCACCCAATCAAGTCCCCAAAGTTATGTCTTTCTTGTTAAGTAGTTCAAAATGAACATTCCTGGATGGTCATGGTTGTATATAACTGTAATCCCAATATTTGGGAGGCTGAGACAGGAGGACTGCAAGTCTGAGGACAGCTTCAGCAATGTAGTGAGACTCTCAGCAATGTAGCAATACCCCGTTTCAAAACAAAACAAAACAAAAAAAAAATGCCAGGGGTGTATCTCAGAGGTTGAATGTCCCTGGGTTCAATTCCCAGTACCACACACACACACAAAAACCAGAGCATTCATGAGAGACTGTAAACTGTACAAAGAATAGGGGTGCCTTCCTCATGCCATTAGTAAAAACAGAGCCCAATAGCCAAATGCCTAAGAAGAAAAAAGTCTACATCAACTTCATGCTTTACCTCCCAAGAGCAAAAATCTCCATGTGACTCTTATATATATGATGGGATACTCTGCTGAGGTAAAATACCAGTGATTGAAACTATAATATACAGGAGAGCATCAAGAGAAACACATGAGCCAGGAGTGGTGGTGCACGCTTGTAATCCCAGTACTTGGGAGGCTGAGACAGGAGGATCGCAGGTTCGCGGCCAGCCTCAGCTACTTAGTGAGGCCCTCTGCAACTTAGTGAGACCCTGTTTCAAAATAAAGAACAAAAAATAGAGCTGGTGGTGTAGCTCAGAGGTAGAATGCCCCTGGGTTCCATCCCCTAGTACCGCAAAAAAAAAAGAGATAGAGAGAGAAACACATGGCTGCAAGAAAAGGAATACACTAGCAATGCCCCAAGTAAATTTTTATACTTGGTATCTTCTCACTGTCCATTGCAGCAAGGTGAATGTTCAATAAATGCTTAGTTCATTAAGCTAATTTAACCTTCCCTAAGCGTTTAACCTTGTTAGTCTCCAGGTTTCTTATCTGAAAGATGATACCAATAATTGCCACCATGCCTTATTTCATAGGATTTTATTAAACTAGACAATTCACATGAGTTGTTTTTTGTTTATTTCACTTTTTTTCTTGTAAACTCTCATGCACCTTGCAGATATATTCACCTTCTCTGAAATCAACAACCCCAAAATATCAGGATGTTAATTATTTTTTATTGGTTGAAAATGAAAGGAGGGTCAAAATAGTGTCATAAATATACTGCCACGAACACAAGAGATGAGGGGAAAACCCATTTGCTGTGAAAAAAAGCATTAAGCTATGGCAATCTCTTTTTATTGTGTGCTTTACATACCCTGTTCCAACCTTGGGAGAGTCCGTTTCCTGAGGAAGCAGATGGATGTTGGTGGATATGTGACCTGCCCACAGCAATTCCATGGTTTTATGGTACTTTAAATCATCCCAAAGATAAAAATCAAAAACAAAGTTTTGGAGCTTGTCAAAACTAGTCTAATTAAAGCAGCAAATGTGCTAACTAGCAAATTGCCTCTGCAGTAACTGCAGATAACTCAGGCACCGTGGGCTGCAAGGCTTGCTGGGATATCATGGACGTGGGGTGGTGGGAAGGCGAATAAGGCTGACACTGAATGATGAGGGATAAAGGGCTTGAAATGTTCAGTCTTACAAAGCAAGGCATGCAGGGGACCAGTGGACTAGGTCGTGGGTGGGCAAGGGTATCCAAGCTCTTGGGAGAGAAGCACAGAGGCAATGGGCAGTTCATGTGAGAGGGGGACTGTTTCAGTCAACATCCTTATTGATATTACCCAACGCAACCAACCACACAACTCAGAGCAGGGAAGATGTATTTGTTCACAGTGTTTTGGAGATCTTGGAGTTTCGGTCCATGTCAGGCCAGGTCTGTGGAGTTAAGGGTATGGCAGTGGGAAGCAGAGAGAGGGAGACAGCAAGGGCTCTGCTCTCACATCATGGAGGCCAGAAGCAAGAGAGAGCAAAGCAAGGGGATTCAAAGACAAAAGCACAATCCCTAATGCCACACCCCCAGGAACCCACCTTCTCCAGCCACATGCTACCTGCCTAGGTTACCACCCAGTAAATCCATTACAATGGATTTACACACTGATGAGATTACAACCCTCAAGACTTAATTGTATCAACTCTGAACATTTATACATGAGCTCTTCAGGGAACATTCTAAATCTAACCATAACAAGGACCCTCCATGGCCAGCAGTTGATAGCATTGGTTTCCATTCAGGAGCTCCAGCAAGAACTGTCCCGAGATGCTGATGACGCAGACACAAATTAGTTCTCCAGAAACTAACAGGAGAAGATAAAACATAAGCAGGGCATTTTGATACAACGATAACAACAGATATAATTTATTGATCTTTTATTCTCTGTTAGGCATCGTTTGACATTTTTGCACATGAATAGACTACCATGACTTTTCATATACTGGCCCCTGCCTACAGTGCTTTGTTTCTTTGTTTGTTGGTTGGTTGGTTGGTACCAGGGATTGAACCCAGGGGCATATTACCTCCAAACTACAACCCCAGTCCTATTTTATTTTTTATTTTTAAAAGAGGTCTCACTAAATTGCTGAGATTGGCCTCAAACCTGCAATCTTCCTGTCTCAGGCTTCCAAGTACCGGGATTACAGTGGCGGGCCACCATGCCAAGCTTCTAACTTCATTTAAATTAACATCTATAAGCCGGGTGTGGTAGCACACCCTTGTAATTTCAGTAGTTGGGAGGCTGAGACAGGAGGATCATAGGTTCATGGACAGCCTCAGCTACTTAGTGATGCCCACCGCAACATATTGAGACCCTGTTTCAAAATAAAGAATAAAAATAGAGCTGGGGGTGTAGCTTGGAGGTAGAATGCCCCTGGGTTCAATCCCCAGTGCCACAATAAAATAAAATAAAATAACATCTATAAACAATCACCACATGCCATGCATATTGTTAAGATGTTTATGTAAATGAGTTCCTGAGCCACAGGAGCACAAGTGTAGCTCTCAGAACTTGTTACACAGCCCTCCTGGCAACAAATTATTGGAGTGTATATTTTACTCAAGTTGCTCTAATAATAATGCTTTTCCTTTGAATTTTGGTCTGAGTCTGTTATTCTTGCCTCATCCTGTCTGTTGAAGAAAGAAGGTATATATTGGGCAGTCATGTGTGGCCTTCAGGACTGGGGAGGTAAATCTGCCTTCAATGAGAATTATTCAGCAGACATGCAGAGAGAAGCAGTAGATAAAAGTTGGAAAGCCTTTTAGATTTCATATATTTCTACGAATCCTGGTTTTGGCTCATATCAGGGCACATCTATATCTTTCCTTTGGAACCCCTGATAGAGCTCCAAACTTAAAAACAAATGTCCATATTTGGTTAACTAATTTTAAGTAAGTCTATTTTCTTGCAACAAAGATATCTAAGTAATTCATTGCCCAAATACACTTGGACTGTAAGCTGAAACTAAAAGCATGATCTCTCAGGAAACAGAAGGCTTGGGCTCATATATACCTCATTTTAACTTCTACTTCCTCCCCTGAAAATTTTCCTGCACACCCTTATGCTGTGCTCCAGGCATAGTGAATGACTGGCAATTATCTGATCCCTCCCCACAGTCTATTATGTGCCTGCCATTGCAAATGCCCATCCCTCAGCTTAGAGTGCCTTTCCCTACACGGACCGATAAGTACAATTGTACTTATCATACAAGACTTGGTTCAAAAGCATTTTCAAGACTTGACATGGGTCTTTTGTCCCTTATTCAGGCCTTCATGCCAGCACACCTGGCTTTCCCAGCATGCCAGGCTGCTGACAGATTGAGTGTCCCGCTCTGGGAACACAGTGTTAGCTTGTCAGTCTCCCCGCCACACTGAACAGCAGGAACCATGACTTTCCTCTCTTTTTCTCCACTATTGGGCCTAGTGCCTAGCAATTAGCAGAAACACAAGCAATATTTATTATGCACATAAACAATTAAAATTAATATTTTGTCTTATCCATTTCGTACCATGAAAAACAGTTGAAATCTGGTGCAATGGGGGGAAATGCCATGTTTCTGTGATTAAGTCTCATGCAAACGTGGGATGGTAGGGTTGGGAAGGACTTTAGAGGTGAGCAAGAGGTGTGATCTTGGTTGCTGAGTGAATTGCCCAGTAAATGGTTTCATCACCTCCTGCCCCAATGCAGCTCACTCTTCACACAGCTGTCAGCGTCAACTTGCTGGAAAATGCAAATCATACTGTGACACTAAAATGAAAACCCTTCAAAAACTTTCTGTTGCCTCCAGAAGAAAATTCAATCTTCTGGCCATAACCTATAAGGCCCAGTGCACCCTTCTCACCCTATCTTGTTCCATTTTCCTTCACTCGCTCTGTTTCAGAAAAATTTACTCTCCTTCTATCCCAACTTGTCAAGCTGGTTCCTGCCCTAGAGCCATTGAATTCTTTTTTTTTTCTCTCAACTGAACAATGAAGTCCCACACTTTCAGGTGCCTGACTTTTATTTCAAATAACACTGTCACAGAGTCCTATCTGCCCCCCCCTGCATGAAGTAGTTTTACTGCTCCCCACCCTGCATCACTGACCTTTCTTGTGGTTTTCACACCTATTATCATCTGAATCATTGGAAAATCTGTGGGTTTGCACCTATACTCTCTCTCTCCTTTCCAGAATGTAAACTCTTAGATGGCAGAGACCATGTCTATCTTGTTCACTGTTGCTCCCCATGACCTAGAATATTTCCTAACAAATACAGTAGGCTGTCAATAAATATATGTGAAATCATTGGATAAATGTGAGTTTAAATGTTGGCTGTCCTTTACTATTCGTATGACATTGGAGAAAGTCACTCATTTCCTCTGTCTCAGTTTTCTTATCATAAAAGTTAAGAACCATGGCAAATAACCTCATCTAATTTTCAAATGGCATGGTTCCTTGATGGTGGGCCTTTGGTGGATATCAGAAGTGGAACTTGCCCTTGAGTAATTTTTCTAATGACAAATGCTTAAGTGGTGTATGTCTGAGGTCAAGGTTGATTAGCACAAGCCCAGGTGAATGTATTTACTCTGAGTAGAAATAAAACCCATGCATTCACTGTATAATCATCTTAGGGGCTTTCTAGAGTACCCATCCTGTTCACTTTACAGCCTGCAAATTGCATCATAAAATTCATGTAACTGTATGAGCTTCCCTTGCATTAATCTCTGCCTGCCAGTCCATGTGGAGAGGAGGCGTCTGGGTTTATCAAACATTAATGATGGCCTCGGCTCCAGGTCCCATGGCCCTAGCTCAGCAGCTCTCAGAGGCAAAGAGGATTAAAGTTGAAGCCCAGCCGGAACATCATTTATCCTCCACCTTTCTTCCCAAACAGTCAATTGGACTTTCAGCAAAAATGGCTATCAACATCACAATTCTCCCCAGCATTTAGCAGAGACAGTATCTAAGGAGATTAATGATCACAGCCAAGACTGCTTCATCCCTTACTGTATGTATTTTCTCATTCAATTTACTTAACCTCTTTAACTCTGGTCTAGCTAATTCTACATCATAAACTAATTTTTCTTGTAACATCTTGAAGTTATTTCTCCACTGTCTTCTTGACCCCACTGTTAACTGTGGAAATGTCTAATCCAAGATGATTTGCAATCTCCAGTAGGTGATTTCTCCTCTCTCTCGAAGCTTTTTTAAGAAGCAAGAAAGCCCAATGTTCAGAATTTCAGGCTCCAGAGCACGACACTGCTGGCTTCAAGTCCCATCCCCTCCTCACCCCTGTCCTGACTGTGGGACCTTGGGGAAGTAACTTAAACCCCCTGTACTTCAGTACCCTCATCTTTAATATGGGGATACCGAGCCCTATTTCTTAGGAATGCTATAAGAGCTAACTAAGTTCACACAAAAGATGTGCTTAAGACAGTGCCTACCAGATATTAGCCCTGGATAAACACTACCCATTATCTTCTTTGATTTTTTTCTTTTGTTCTAACATGTAAAAATTTTGTTTTTCCTATCCGCCCTGTCTTGCACTCAATGAAGACTTTCAATCAAGATTTTTTAATATCAACCTATATTTCCAGAAAAATTGAAGGCATTATTTCTTCATCCATTCTCTCCCTCCGCTTATTTTTGCCTTTGCTTTTGGTGTGACAATGTAAGATTCCTGGCATTTCTTCCTCTCTTTAGTCCATCCTGATGCCTTCAGGATAGCCCCTCCAACTGGCCTCGGCCGATCTGTTTTTGATTAAAGGCAATGTGCTGTGTAGTCCATCAGTTGTGTCCTTTATTTTAACATCCTATTTTTTCCCACCAGGCATTTCAATTTGATTCTGTTTTATTAACTTCTTGCTCCTGCTTCCTATTACCAATATCCCCTCTTATCTCTGCAGGAAAATTTATTATGCTTACTTTGAATTTATGACCCATCCTAGTCATTAATTTTTATTTTTATACTACAGCTGAATCTCATATTCTTGTCTTTCTTTAATAGTGACTGTGTCCCTCTGTTGTGTGACTTGCTTTTCCTGTGACATTCTTTTCCCCTGGGGAGTATCACACTCCAGTTTGTGCCACTCATGGTAAGGGTGCTTTAAATTAGGCAACACTACCCACTGCAACAGATAACCACACAACTTTAGTGTGTTCTGCATTACAGAATTTTATTTCTCATCACCATTGTTATGTCCATTGTGTCCCCTAAGCAAGCTGCTTCTGGTCATCTTGTAAATTGGTATGAAGTCAAAAGTTAGGTCAATAGTTATGTATTGTTATACTTAGATATGGAATGTCTCCTGAAGAGCTAATTTCTCAGTGTCAGAGTTGATGTAATTGAGTCATGAGGATTGTAATCTCACCAGTAGATAAATCCATTCTCATGGATTTACCTGGGTGGCAACCTATGCCAGTGGGGTGTGGCTGCAGAAGGTGGGACCCTGGGAGTGTGCCTTAGAGACTGTGTTTGTGTCTTTGAATCCCCTTGCTTGCTTGCTCTTGCTTCCGGCCTCCATGAGGTGAGAGCAGAGCCTTGCTTTCTCACTCTCTCTTGCTTCTGGCCTCCATGATGTAAGGAACAGAATCTGTGCGCTCTCCCTCTCTCTGCTTCCCACTGCCGTACACCCAGGCCTCAAGTGGACTGAACCTAGAACCTCCAAGAAACTGTGAGCAAATGAATCTTCCTTCCTCTGAATTATGTGGTCAGGTCGTTTGGATGATAGCAGTGAGAACGTTGACTGGGACACATATCAAGTGAGAGGTGGCATGTTACTTTCTCAAGTCAGGATACTACATCTGGAAGAGAAACTGCAATAAGAGCCCAAGCTGGATAATTTTATGGTAGCCCACAAAATTCTCCAATACCCATCTGACTTTTGAAAAGCCCAGACTGGTGAGTTCAGGGGGACAGTGATAAAGACTTTGATGGTGGCACTGAACTCTGAAAGTCCCCCCAGCGATTAAGTATTGCTCTGGTTTACCATCCTAGTAGAATGGAGTTGTACATTCCAGGAATCTCTACTAGGCTCTTCTTACTGGAAAGTCCCTCACGCCTTGGGTCAGAGGTCCAGGAGAGGGATTCTTCTCCAGTGGCCAAGTATGTCTACTCTAGTTACCCTGGAGAACTGAGACAATCACCACAGGTAGGTCCTGGGAGCAGCAGGCCCACTGTGAGGTAGATGCAAGTTATGACTTCATTTACCACCTGGCTACCCTAAACCTCTGCTTTGACTGGGGCCACAGTGGCATGTGGGTTCATAGAAATTAGCGTAAATTCAGAGTGGGATAGTGATATATGAGGATTTGGGCAAGATCTTAAGAGTTTGTCCAGAATCTCATGCTAGGATGATGACACCCAGCAGGTAGGTCAGAACAGAGGATGCCTCCAGGAGCCGAGGGCACCAGAGCTGCCTGGACACTGGGGCAAAGCTGACCAGCAGAGCTGACTGATGACATGCTGTGCCAGCTGGAGCCCCACATGCATGGATGGCTCTCCCTCCTCAACTTCCCCACATTTGGACTTTGCAGTGAGACTTGGGTTCAGAGCCCTGTTCAGTTGCCCACCTTATTAATTTTGTAGCCATATAATATAACTGCTCTGTTTCTTCACTACATCATAAATCTAGCACCAACCACAAGCCAGTTGCTATTCAATAAAGGCCAGTCATGGCCCCTAATTTCTAGGAGTCCAGAGTGGCACAAACAGACAACAGACGCACAATTACAATAAGGTGGCAAGAACTGTGGCCAGGATAGATGTGGCTGCTTCATGAGCATGGGTCATGGATGGCTTCTTTGTAATCCTGCATTGCAATCTCTTTTCACATTGATCTCTCAGCCTGAAATCAATTGCTAACTCAAGCTTTCAATAATCACAGCACAATGCTATTATAGCAGCTATTTTAGGAATACAAGATTCAGCCCAGCATCTTTCTATTGTGCTTCCTACAAAGGGCTCTGGCCAGCAAGCAAAGGATTAGGTTCCCTTTCCCTCTGTCTCCCAAAGACCTCCTTCTGACCTGTCACAAACTCCATAATCAAAGTGGGCCGGAGCCTGAGGCTTGCTGGACCCTTGCAGTCTATGTCCAAAGAGAGTCAGGAGAGAACAGGCAGGAGCAGATCGGGGGATATTGTGCTCCTGTGCAGTGTCCCAGGGCAGAATGATCATTAACAAGGGCCACATAGAGTGTTCAAGGGATCTCAGAGAATGGGAAATTTGTATACCCTAGGACCATGCTATGGCCAGGGACACTCCAGATCTTGAAATGGTCATAGATAGGAAAACTGACCGCACCAGGCAGCAAGCTGTGCCCAGAGGAACAGAGATGAACACGGGCCTGTCCCTGCCCTCAAGTAGCTAGCTGCCAATCTGGAAATGAAGAAAGAAAACTGATGCTTTGCAATGGTCCTGCTGCCAAGATGTCAATATCTTCAAGCTGAATGGAGTCACAAATCACAGAGTAATGACCTCTGAGGGTGAGGGTGTATGATCTTGGGAGTAGGGCCTCCATCTGACATCTTACCTGTTCAAACCAACTTTGTCCAGTGATTCAGAGCATGAGTTTTACTGTCAGATGGTCCTGTTGGAAATACCCACATTCTCCCAAATACATTTGACTAGGAGCCCCTTTCCTATGTAGTACCCATTAACATCCCACTGAACTAATGCTCCACTGAACTAGCGAGTTCTCCCAAATATCCTACAGAGGATCATGGCCTTTGGCATTTCCACACAACTGAGTACTTAATAGGCATGAATTTGCATTGACGGCTAAAAATGTCAATTAATGCATGATTAATTGATGATAATTGATGAAGATACAATATAAATAAAAATATATAAATTTAACATGAGTTATTCACTAGTTTGTTATCCCTTCTGTCATGCACATGGTGATACCCTGCCTACAAAATTTCCCCCTTCCCAGTCCATCATTCCAAATCCTATTCATCCTTTAAATCTCATTTCAGACATCCCAAGGGAGCACCCAACTTCCTAAGGTAGTTACATACTTGACCTTGTTCCCTCGCATGTCATGAGCAGACCTCCAGGTAGCACTTGGTACCTGATGCAGAAACAATGAGACTGTCTCCCTCCCTCATAGGAAACCGTGAGGCAGGGCAGTGCCTACAGGACCTAAGGCGATGCTCTCCTAGTGAAACCTGCTAGAGGATGGCGGAGAGTGCAAAGAGTCCTGACATGCAGGAGGCACTACACACCATCTTGGGACTTACCAACGCCTCTCTCTTCCCCTACTCTTGCCTGACCTCACATTCACCTACAGTCCAGTCTCTTTACTACCACCCAGTGTGAATGTCACAAAGTCTAGTAAAGCTTCTCCTTTTTCTGCAGGTTAAAGCTCAAGTTCCTGCCATGACACATAAGGCCTTTCCTAATCCTGGCCTTAGCTCTACCCAGTCCCCAACAAGGGGGTTTATTTGAGTCAAATAAGTATCATTGCAATTGGTTTCTGAATCTAGCGAGTTCTCCCAAATATCCACACTCTTGTATAAGGTGATCACTCCTTTTAGGCTATATCTGGATCAACCTTCTCATTGCTATAATCCAAAACAACTGATAACACAACTTAGAGGAAGGAAGATTTATTTGCTCATCGTTTTTGGAGATTTGGGGGTTCGGTCCAGGCGATGTCAGAGTCTGCAGAGCTCAGGGCATGGTGGCAGGAAGCAGAGAGAGGGCAAGCACAAGGGCTCTGCTCCTCACATCACAGAGGCAGGAAGCAGAGAGAACAGGAAAGCAAAGGGAGTCAAAACAAAAGCATAATCCCTAAGGCCACACCCCCAGGAACTCACCTTCTCCAGCCACACCCCAGCTGCCTGGGTTACCATCCAGTAAATCCATTACAATGGATTTACACACTGATGAGATTGTAACCCTCATGACTTAATTATATCAACTCTGAACAATATAATACATGAGCTCTTCAGGAGACATTCTGTATCCAACCGTCACAGGCTCTCCCAACAAGCATGACCCAGCTTCTGTCCCTCCAAAGCTCAGCTGACACCTGTCCTCTGCAGGCCAGTGGGGTCAGACCCTCTGCTGTACTCCCACCACACCATGTGTCTCCAGCTCTGTCACACCTCCGTCCTCAAGGGCACAGACCTTACCCCATGCATCTCCTCAGTCCAGGCCCCTGCCTCTTGCCTGGCCATTATCAGTTCTAAGGAATCAGTAGTGGATAATGACTGGGGGGCAAATTACTGATAACACATGTTGCCTTTCTCCAAATTGAAGGATCACTGATTCTCCCTCTCCTCTCTTTCTCTCTCTCTTTCTCTCTCTCTCTCTCTTTCTCTCTCTCTCTCTCTCCCTCCCTCCCTCCCTCCCTCTCTCCCTCTCTCCCTCCCTCCCTCCCTCTTTCCTGTAAAAATAAGAAGAGGTCTTGCATAGATGGAGAAACTCTGACTTGAGGCAGGAGGTCTTGGAGACATGTTACAGATCTGGATTCCAGTCCCATTGTGCCAGTGACTCCTTTGTGCCATGGTGCCAGACAACTAGGTTGAGGCCGTTCGCAGATAATGCTAAAAATAAAATGATGCTGAAATACAGCCAGGAAAAGGAAGGACAGTATTAGTGTGCAACTCATCTTTGTCTACCCTATCGCAGCAAGTGCAGTACATATTTGTTGAATGATTTAATGAATACATTAATGAACAGACAAACAAGAATGGACTCCTATGAGCCCAGAGGAAAACTTTCAAAGACCAGATGTAAATGTTCCTTTAGTCGTGTGGAGAGACAGAGCTGAAGGGCTCAGAGGCTCTATCAATTGAATCTTTCCCCAGAGAAGCAGAAATAGGAGAAGCCAAAAGCCACTATTTGCAGAAAGAGCCCAGATTCTGCTCCAACGCATTCATTGCAAACTCAGAACCAACTGAGGATTTCACTGGCCCACCTCAGATCGCAGACTTTGACTGCTGGGAATCAGTCTGGGTGTTAGTGTTTTAATAAAGTGGAATCAAGAAGGATCTGTCTTCAGTGCCTGATAACATCTCATGCCCTCTACCCTGGATGAGCTGGCCCAGCCAGGCATTGTCTGGGGTCTGAACGTACATCCCAGAGATGGTCTAGTAATGCAGACCTGATTCTCAGGACAGCTGTGCGAAGCCCACACTTAAGATCCAGGCAGTCACTCTAGAATACTCTGTGTAAACATGAGCACTTTGCATTGAGACAACCACGAGCTCAGGGTTGAGGTTGAATTTATTTGGCTAACTAGGAGTGCAAGACAAATTCAGCCCAGGAGCCTGGAAGGTGGAGAGAGCTGGGCTAGAATCCCAGTTTGGCCAATGACTAAGCGAGAGATGCTGGCAAGTTCCTGAACCTCTCTGAACCTTAGTTTCCTTATTTGCAAATAGGAATAAGAAAAATATCCACCTCTTCGGGTTGTGAAATGTGAGAATTAAACAGAATGATACATGCAGAGCTGTGTCTTGTCATCAGCCACAACCACTGTCCCACCAACAAATCTCAGATGCATGAAAGAGCCAGCCCAGCTCAGAATGACCAATCAGGCACAGCATGGCTCCGGGAGAGGTGTGGTACCACCTTGGTATCTGGAAGCCTTCAGAACATCCCACCCATGGCAGAGGACTTAGTATTTTCATAGACTCTGACAGTAGAAACCAATGCACTAATACCAGCCATGAGCAGACCAGAATGCTGTGAAGGAACTGTCCCTGGGAACTCATGAGACCCAACAGGCCTCTCAGAAGGAACCGAAGTGCTTCTTTATGTCAGGGTGAGGACGCAATGAGCCCGCAGAGCGAGGGGGATTCATCTGTGGTGTGAATCCAGCAGAGTGAAGCCGGGGAGGCTCCCCTTCCACAAGCACATGGTCTGCTGGAGAGGGGCAGCCTTGAACCTCTCTGGGGCTCCAGTGACAGGTATCAATGCCCCCTAAAGCTTGCTAGAGGGTCATGGGATCTGCGATGTCACTGATGAGACAGCAGTGTGATTCCTCCACATCACGTTAGGGAGCTAGATAGAAATGAGCAGGTCAGGGAAAGATTGGGACACACCTGAAGGAAAGGTAAGCAGGTCCTCATGATGGAAACTCGGGACTCCCCACCTAGCTGCGGTTAGAGAACCGCTGTGAGTGAACCGCAGGGATGTCAGGAGCCTAAACTGACAACACGCACACCGCCTCCCCCGCCAGGGCTTCACTCAGGTGCTCATGGGAAAGTTTCCAACATGGTGAAAACAACGCAAATGCACCAAGCTGTGGCTCTGAAAGAGATAGTGACCTCCATAGATGCATATGCGTGAGGGGGAAAGGATTCCAGCCGAATGAAGCTGCCACATGGAAGACTCACCACTGTTTCTCCGCTGCAAAATGGCCCATCTCAGACCCTTCCTCTGGAATGTGCCCCTTGTGCCATGCCGTTTTCCACTCCTGGAAATCCCTCTCTCCAACATAACCCCTTACTCATGGCCTTCTCTTAAACTGTGCTTCACCTCCCTCAAGTAAACCTCTTACGCACCCCTATTCACGCTTTCCTTTTGAAATCTTTCTCCCAGAAAAAGCAAGAATCGAAGAAGCGATTACGCCCTATAACAATTTATTTTTAGGAGAGATCATCACCCTCTAACAATTGGATCCCTACTAAATGCTCCACGGGCCATTTATTGGTTTTATGTCTTAATGAATTTGAAGGAAACAAATGTGGCCGGGGGATACCATGCAATTCATACGGATTCCTTGAGTTGAATTACAATGAAATGTATAATTTTATTACCTCAGGGAGGGTCATTCAAAAGCTTTGAAAAAACATTTCTGTGTAGTTAGCAAGTGATCAGGTATCTAAAGGAACCATAGCTTAGCAAGGCCAAAAATCAGAAATTGCTCCTTGAATGGCCATTTCCAAACAATGTTACAATTCTTACTTGATTTGATCATGTCATATTCACTTATTGAACTAGGTAAAGCAGGAATTGTTAAGCAGATTACGCCAACGAGGAAACAGAGGCACTTACAGAATAAACATGCAAGGTCACCTAGCTGCTGAGTAACAAAATCTACTGCAGTATATCCTCTGTGCCTTCTCGGATGATGTCAGAGAAGCGCCTTCTCGGATGATGTCACAGAAGCACCTTCTCAGATAATGTCATAGAAGAATTGTGCCCAACTTATCATGCAGGCCAGGCATTGCGCAGCCGCCCCTCAGCCTGATGTTATGGGCCCATCACCACCACTCCAAGACATAGACATTGTTCACCACACTTTACAGACAAGAAGACTGAGGCTCAAAGAGTTAAGTAACCTACAAAGGTAAGAGTACCGGCAGGTGGGAGGCCCACAGTCAAAGCAATAAAAGTCTTTGTCGAGCACCTCCCCTGTCCAAGCTAGAAAGGTCCTAGAGGAGATCACAGCCCAGGCCAAATTGCTCTCTGTTGTGCCTGCAACTCAATGAGTTCTCAAGTGGATAGTTGGCTAGCTTCTGCAGAGAACAGGGCCATCGAATCCCTGTCACCGTGTTCAACCATAACTCAAGGGACCAAGGAGCCTGAGCCCCCAAAAGCCAGTGGAGTCAGGAAGGAATGGAAACATCATCACCCCAGCGTGGACACCGAGCTGGCAAGTCACCTTGCCTGGCCCAAGATTGCATTTAATCCTTCATTTAGTTGATGCTCAGAAAATTTCACCCTTTTCTCTAAAACTGCCCAGAGGGATAAATGCAATTAATTTCTTGATTAAAATTATTAAATCAAGTTCCATCTGCAGAAAAAAAAACATGATAAAAGGAAAATGCTCGGTATAAATTGGATCCATGATGTTCTCTAGTGTGGTCTTCAGAAACCACAGTTGAGGAAGCAGGTGTTGAAGAAAGGCCAGACAGGGCCTGGGCCAGACAGCCGCGGAACTGGGTACAGGGAGCAGCTGTTGCCGGGGAGGAAGGACGTGAGCGCTGAACGCTGAAGATTCAGGTGCAAATTCCAGTTCCACCCATCACCAAATGTGATATTAGCAAACCACTCTTTCTTCCTTCTTTCCTTCCTTCCTTCCTTTCCCCTCCCTCTCTTCCTTCCTCTCTCCCTTCCTTCCTTCTTTCCTTTCTCTCTTTCTTTTCTCTTCTTTTCCCTTTATTCCAACAAATATTTGCTGAGCACTAACCATGTGCCTGGTACTCGTAGAAATTGGAATAGAGCAGGGAACAACATCTATATCAAAATGTAGAGGCCTACATATAAAGCAACAATCACAGCTGAGTACAAAGCTACGTCTCTGGTAAGTCCAGTGCATGAAATTTGCCACTGGAACATCTGTCTGGCCAAGGCAGTGAGGTCAGAAATTGTTTCTGCAAAGAAGCACAACTATATGAATACACGAGGAACAGCAGGAGCTAACCTGAGCAAGAGAGTATGAAAGAGCATTCCAAGCAGAGGTAAGAGCCTGTGCAGCAGCCCCATGTCAGGAGGGAGCACCATGCTTCTGAGGCATATTGAGAAATATAAGACATCAGTGTGTCTGACACCCAGAATGTAGGCAGGAGGGCATTACATGATGAGGCTGGGGAGACAGGCAGGGGTGAATGCAGCAGGATGTTGTAGAACATGTGGAGAATATAAAATTTTTGACAGTCACAAATAGTGGCACATGCCTGTGATTCTAGTACTTGGGAGGCTGAGGCAGGAGGATCACAGGTTTGCTGCCAGCCTAAGCAACTTAGCAATACCCTCAGCAACTTAGCAAGACGTTTCAAGAATATGAATCTTTTATCTTAAAATTACGATACAGCTAAAACTCCAGGATACAGAAAAATAGGGACTGAAAAAGCAAGTAGACATGCAGGAGGAAGACAGAAAAGACAGCTCAGCTTCAGATTTTCCAAAAAATAGCACAAGCACACTTCCTGAGGTTAAGGGCCACTTACTGGAGTATAACGCCCAAAGCTCTTCCTGTCTAAAATGTACCAGGGTCAATTATTGGGGGGGGCACTAGAGGTTGAACTCAGATACTTTCTACCTCCGAGTTACACTCCCAGCCCTTTTAATTTTTTTCATTTTGAAACAGGGTCTAACTAAGGTGCTAAGGGTCTCGCTAAATTGCTAAGACTGGCCTCAGACTTGCGATCATCCTTCTCAGCCTCCCAAATAGTGGGAACCAGGGTCAAATTTTAAAATCAGAGGACACAGAGCTCAACAAGAGGCACATGGAAGACATATTTGTAGGAAGAACTCTGCCTATGCAGCAGTCACCCGAGAGAGGCTCTGTCTTACCACAAAACAGAACAAAATAATAACTGGCTATCTTCATTAGCAGTGGAAGGTAAGGTGACCACACACAACCACGCACAAAATCCAGGTCATGCAAAGACATTCTGCATAGCCTGGAGCACAGCGTTGGCCCTCCTGCATAATGCTCTGCTAATAGCTAGTCTAGGGGATAAAACAACAACAACAACAAATCTAAGCCTTCGATCTCTCATGGATGAGTACTGTAAAGTAGGCCAGCACATAATCCATATAAATATATCATAAGAAAAGAAGGAAGAAAGGGATAGAAAAAAACAAGTACAAAATATAGCTCACAGAAAAATATAGTCCTTCAGCAAGAAGGTTTATGTTCCTAGAATACATTCTACCAGAATCACCTGGAAGCTTGGTTAACATTCCAAAAGCCGGATCTTTCCTCTCAAAGGGCCCAAGCCCCCCGTGCTGTCACCTTTCCCAGAGCTCACAGTTCACACCAAGTGTGAGAACCACCAACATAAGACAAGCCATGCCCCCAACACATTCCCCAAAAACTCATGAGTCCTCTGTTGATGTTTTACTGTGGAAACCAAAAGAGGAAATCTTACATTATGGTTGATGTGGTGAGAGATGGACTCCATGCTCAGGACCCTGGAGCTGGAAGTACAGTCTCCCACCTGGCTCCCCCAGAACCCACAGACCTCTAGATCTGCACCATTCATAGGTTTGGTAAAGGTTCAAACCCAATTCACCTAGACCCAAGGACTCCTGCCTGACAGCTGGTTACACGTGCAAAGTGCCTGATGCATTGTGGGTAACTCTGGCAACCTTACTCTCCTGCCCATCCCATTTGCTGGTGTGCAAAGCATTCAAGCAGGATTTTCACATGTCATCTAAAATATTGTTCCGCTAAAATGGGTCTCTGGTGCATAATGTGCTGCACCCCATAGTCTCATAGACCCTGGGAAAATGAAAAGCTGAGGCATAGATCTGGACAGAGAGGAAGTAGTCAGACCAACAGAGTGTGTGTGTGTGTGTGTGTGTGTGTGTGTGTGTTACTGGGTATTGAACCCAGGGGCATTCTACCTCTGAGCTACACCTCCAGCCCTTTTTATTTCTTTTTAATTTTGAAACAGGGTCTCACTAAGTTGCTGAGGGTCTTGCTAAATTGCTGAGGCTGGCCACGAACCTTCAATCTTCCAGTCTCACCCTCTGAAGTACTGGGATAACAGGCATGCACCACCATGCCTAGCTTGTAATCAGTCTTTAATGCTAATGAATGAGGTGCATCTTGTTAGTGGGATATTTGTATATGGTGCCCCCTTCCTTGTGACCTCCCCTGTGTGACATGAACAGCATTTGAAGCATTTGTTCCAGGGGATCAAATTGAATCTACATGGAAGTTCTGAAGGTTCTTGGGTCTGCTTGGTGTCAGACAGATGTGGGTCCAAACACCAACTTTACTATTGACTCTTAGGTCACTTGAACAGGTCATTGACTAAACTCAGTTTTCTCATCTATACAATGAGATGACAGTAGGAAGTATTCACATTATTATATGCCTCTCGTAGGGTTATCTCAAAAGTACATACAGCTGGGTGTGGTGGCACATGCTTGTAACCCCTATATTTGGAAGACTGAGACAGGAGGATTATAGGTTCAAGACCAGCTTAAGCAACTTAGCAAGAACCTCAGCAACCTAGCGAGACCCTGTTTCAAAATAAAAATAAAATAGGGCTGGGGTAGCTCAGAGGTAGAATGTCCTTGGGTTCAATCCCTAGTGCCACAAAAAAGGGGGGGGTAATTTCAAGGGAGCTCCTCTTCCAATTCCTCCCTTTTCTTTGTTCATTTCTCAGTCTTGAAAGGACCTAGGGTGACAACCAACAGATGAATTGACCAACTGCTGAATTGGGTGTAGATCTGGATTAGAGCTATGAAACTCATTTGGTCCCTGGCTGGGTGGTAAATTAGTAGCCAAACACGCCTAAAAGTAGAAGTTCCAGTGTAAATTGTGTGTGTCTTTATCTAAACAGAGGACTCTTGTCAAAGCTAAGAGCTCCTCCTTCTGTGCAGAGATACCTGCTGGCCTCCAAGTAATCATGTGTAAGAAGCCCAGCTTCATAACCTCCTGGGCTTAGTTACTTTTTTTTTTGGTAGGGCTGACACAAGTGATTCCATTTAAATTCTGACAACTTCCCCCTCTTGTCTTTGCCTGATTTTCTCTGAAGACATTGCTGACTGACCACACCGTGCCTCAGTTTCTGAGTTCCCTTGCTGCCGAGATGGAACTGGCCTTGTTGTTGGTCTGATCTGGTCCCACATCAGAGGGGAAGCGGTAAGTGATTAGGAGTCCGGCTCAAGCCCTCTTAGCCAGATCTGACCAACAAAGACATTTGGAAGGAGTGATTCTCATGCTAAGATTACCTGGAGTCCATTATTTTATCAAATCCTGTCTATTCTGTAAGTGATACCTGGCATCTCAAAACATTGGGCCAGACTATTTTGTTAGAAGTTGTTCCTCTGCAGAATATTAACAAGCAATAGTTCCGACATTTTACAAGGAAAAAGAAAATAAAACCAACAAGAGCAAAGCCAATTTAGTTTGTAAAGTAGGTTTGAACCAAGTAACAATTCTTTATAATAACACCAAGTGCCTCTGATAACTGTTCAGGTCCTATAAGAACCCATAAATAATTTTCCTTAGCTGGAGAATCACACATAAAACTTTTTACAAGTTCCATCCCTTCCCAAACCTCTTTTACAACAGGTAAAAACCCTGACTTAGTTCTGTATTATTTCTCTGCGAGTTTAGACTCATAGTCCTCTGTAGGACAGAAATTTACCTTTTGAACAGAATTCTAAATGGGCTCACTTTTGGCCCACTGCGGGTCCTTGCTGATGTGGGGAGGGGAGAGAGACAGAGCCTGATCCCAGGCAAGCTGGCCTTCTGACAAACCTTAGCTAAAGTTTTTATATTTGAAGCTAATCCTTGTTCCCTCTCTACCATTTGGTTCAGGAGTATAAGAAAAAAACAGTTCTCATAAATTGTTTTCTGAATCTATTTGAAGATCAGTTAACGAAACATCACATTTGAAACATGAACCAAACAGAAAGGCTGAGAAAGCTCTTAATTTGCCTTCTTTGTAGAAAAAGTACCAAAGCATTTCCATGGTGGGTTTTTTTTTGTTTTGTTTTGTTTTGTTTTGGCACTGGGTTGGAACCCAGCAGACTTCTACCTCTGGGCTAGTCGGTGACCATCTTGCGGCGCAACCTGAGAGGAAAAGAATGACGCAGACCCAGAGCAGATTGAGAGGCGCAGGCCAGGGGACCTCACTCTTGGGCGAAGGCCCCGCTGGACACCGGTCCACAGCATCATTCTTGAGGTGGGAGGTTGAAGTATGGATGCTACTGCATATGTGCAGAGCTGAGGAGGTAAAGTTTAACTAGTATACATGTAGCGAGGGCTAGGTGTTAACGTTTAACTGGGCTGGCCGCAGAACAATTGTAGAGTCTTTGAGATAGCAGTTAGCAATAAAACCACTGAGGATGTGCAGAAGATCCTTGAGACAATGTTTGACTAGCGGGATATTTGGGAGTAGGTGCTGGCAAGAGACTCAGGAACATTTTACCTTGGAGGAACAGGCTGCTTTTAGCTAGTTCATCAGTCTAATCATGGCTTTCCATGACCCTTAGACCTTTCCAAGGCAAATGTTAACCTGTCTCTGGCAGTCACATTCTCCACACCCAGACCTATTTTATTTATTTTTTTGGAAACAGGGTCTCACTAAGTTGCTGAGAGCCACGCTAAGTTGCTGAGACTGGCTTCGAACCTGCGATCCTCCTGTCTCAGCCTCCCAAGTACTGCTTCAACCTCCCAGGCACCACCATGCCCAGCATCTCCATGTTTTTTAAGCTGCCAACTTTTAAATCAATCAGGTTCTCCTTATTACCCCTCCAAAAATACACTTAAATTTCCATGCCAGTACAAAGAATAATATAATCCTCCATATATAACTTGTCAATAATAGGTTTCTTTTATCCAATTACATAATATTAAATGACATGAATAAATCCCCATCTAATTTTGCTATTTTTATGTGTTCCTTGGGAGATAGGAATTTAGGGATACAGAGAGAACAGAGTCTCAGAGGAGAATGCTCATAAACCATTGGAATGCAGAGCAAGCAACTCACGAGCAACCCAGCCCACATCCTTGTGCCTGGTCCTTGCCCCAAGCTTGCCAGTTGGCTGATGAACAAGCACCAAAGCCACAAGATAACCACAAGGCATCTTGCAGAACTGAGTAGCAGAATAAAACCTACGAGGGAGATGCCCGGTGCAAGGAACACCGGTGTGAGACTGTGTGGCCCTGCCCTGACTCCATTTGTAGGTCATCCCCTTAGCTACAGTCCCTCTATACATTTTAGAACCCCACTCAGCAACTCAGCAAGACCCTGTTTCAAAATAAAAAACAAAATAGGGCTAGGGGTGTAGCTCAGAAGTAGAACACCCCTGGGTTCAATCCTCAGGACTCCCCGCAAAAATGTTAGAACTCCAGACTAAGACTCTGAGATGACCCACACTCACATTCCCAAGTGTAGTTCCCTTTATAATAAACCTCTTACTATGCTCCTCACACCTGACACATCCTTAAATTCTTCTCTGTGACACAGTCAAGAACCTGGAAGGTCAAAGTAAAGGTCTCCTGTGCCCCTGGAAACTTCCTCGGACCTCATATAGTGACACTCTCCTGTCCATTAAGAATAAATGAGATGTTTAAAAAATAAAGTAGAAGTGGTTTTCCAAGTAGCATGTACTTGTTCACAGATGTATTCCCTAGGTGACTACTGCCCAATCTTTTAAAGGATCAGAGTGGCACTATTGGAATTTGAAGTGTTGGACATGTCTAATTATCTCTGCCCGAAGTCATGATGCAGTTAGGAGCCCACAAACATACATTTGTAAAAAGCTGTCGTTACAAACACGTTTCGTTTGCAGGACACCAGCTTGGTAAAGTGCTTCCAAAGCTTCGCATTTTAGAAAGCTTATTTACTTGGGGAAACAGAAATATACATAAGACCTAACGTAGCCAGTAATGATTAGCACCACAGCTACACAGAAATCCTTTATATACTGTGACTTCAAAACTTTTACTTTTGGAATGGAATTTAGAATCATGGACCACAAATCAATCTATAATCTAATAATGTACAAGTATATCACATAAAGAGTAACAAAATGCCTACTGAGGCAAAGCAAACCCATGCAGGCCAGGCCTAGTTTCAAATGGCAAGATTACCCAAATTGCAGGTTATTTTTTTTCCTTTGTTTTATTTTGTTTTGTTTTTTCATCCAAATGGTACCTAATACAAAAGTCTCATTGATTATTTTATGTGTTTAAAGTCTAGGTACAATACATGTTGTATAAAAGAGAGTATTTATTGGTTACCTTACCTTACATAAATCAAACTTAATGTTTTTAATTCTGGATAACATTTAGACAAAGCTCATAGGTACACAGCATATTTAGCCCTTGGATGTATATAAGTTTCTAATCACAGATGTCTATCGTGTTAAATATACCATAACAACCTCTATGTAATGAAGTTGAAATTTGGTAACAGAATAAGTACTAAAAATCCTTGGATAACAAAACTATATTGAGACAGAGGGCTAAAAGCCTTTACATGTGAATTCTACAGCTGTTGTTTTAAGAATTATCTCAAAGGTGTTTTCAAGAGAATTTTCAAATAGGCATTCCAAAGTATAAAGGCCTTAAATTTGTGCTCAGTAAATTGACTTGGATATAACCTAAACATCCAAACAACATTATTTAATTTAGCGTTACATAATCCTAAGATCTTAGGCTATTGAAAAAGATTTTTAAGACAGGTGTGGTGGCATATGTCTGTAATCCCAGTACTCTGGAAGCTGAAACAGGAGGATCTCAGGTTCCAGGCCAGTCAACTTAGTGAGACCCTGTTTCAAAATAAAAAATATAATATGGCTGGGGGGTGCAGCTCAGAGATAGAAATCCCTTGGGTTCAATCCCCAATATAAAAAAAATCAAGAAAGAAAGAGATTTTAAGCTATTAGGAATTTGTTTACAAATGTTTATCTCGTTTATATCTACCTAATTTACCAATTTTTAACAATTGCCTGAACTGCCCATTGTCCATGGAAATTTTAACTAGCATTAAACAAAGCTAGTTAGCCATCATCTAATCATTTTTAAGGTCATGTCTTTATCTAAGCAAGAGCTCTATAAAGTTTGTTGATCAAAAGTCACTAGTTTTTATTAAAACAACACTATTTAAAAGTCTTATTAAGATTCTCCAAGTCACATAAACTTTAGAAAGCACATAAGTTTATATTTGTACTTTATGAGTGCTCATTTATTTTCATGTCAATTAGGTGTCATATAGACAATGTACAAACATAAGCATACACTTAGATCTATCCTACACTATGGATAGAAAGTAAAGATTCTATAGCTTTCATTTAGATTTATCACTTGCCATTTTTTTTCTGGGCACTGGGGATTGAACCCAGGGACATTTTGCATCTGAGCTACACCCTCATTTCTTTTTCATTTTTTATTTTGCAACAGGGTTTCACCAATTTGCTGCTAGTCTTGTTAAATTGCTGAGGCTGTCCTGGAACCTGTGATCTCCTCTCTCAGTTTCCCAAGTACTGAGATTACAGGCATCGCACCTGGCTGATTTGTTGCAAATTTTTAAAAAGCTTTTTGTTGTTGTTGTTTTTAGAACATTGATTTGATCATCTCCTAAGCAATAAGCAATCCTTAATCCTAAAATTTCATTTCCCAAAGTATGCCTTAGATGAAACCATGTAGAAAATTTACATCTCAAAGACACATATCTTAACCTAAACACCACTAAAAGAAGGGCACAAATGAAGGCCCATTGAAGGCAAAAAGTTTGAAAGGTGAGGCTTGTTTTGAAGATTTAAGTTAATATCATCCCCTTTTTTTTAATCAACAGAGTGAGATTCCCTTACAAATGGAAATTTCTTTTACAAAGTGTTTTAAAGTGGTCAACTAGAATGTCAGAAAATCAGACTTTGGAGACTATTTAGTTTGATAAATCCTCTCAGTCTAATTAATTTTTTATCAGATGTGGCTCTTCAATAAATATGACAAAGAACTCTTTTTTATGTCCATCAAACCTGAGAGCACCTAGGTTTTAGTCAAATGAAAAGCACTAGGTGTCTAGCTCAGCTTTGTCTAAATGTTATGCAGACGCTTGTGGAATTAAAAATAAGTAGGTTTGATTCATGCAAGGTAATTGATAAATATATAGGCACTGGGATCAATCCCCAGTACCACAAAAAAATCTAGACACAGCCAGTCATCAGTATGTATGTAAGAAGTAAGAAACACACACACACACACACACACACACACACACACACACACACACACACCTTTTATTTTATTGCCTAAGGCCTCTAATCTAGCTTGTAAGATGACTAATTTAGGAAATCAATATTAAATCAAATGTTCCCCATTGAGGAAAACATAAAGCCAAGTCATCCTTGATAGCTAGATAGAAATGAGCAGGTCAGGGCAAAATTAGGATACACCTGAGGGAAAGTTAAGCAGGCCCTTGGCTCTCATGAATGGAATATAGGACTCCCCACCTGGCTGCAGTTAGAGAACTGTGGCTAGAGAACCACAGAGATAGCAGGAGGCTAAACTTACTACGTGCATAGCCTCCTGTAGGTCTCCACTTAGGCACCCATGGGGAAAGTTTCCAACCTGGTCAGAACAGCTAGGCTGTGTCACAAAAAGAGGTAGTGAGCTCCCCAAACACATATGCACAAGGCAGAAAGGTCTCCAGACTGAGTAAAGCTCACCACATAGATGACTTACCTCCATTTTTATACTCCATAAAGTGGCCCATTCCAGCCCCTTTCTCTGGTGCATAACCTCTTTATCATAGCCTTCTCTTGAACTGTGCCCCGACTTTCTTCTTATACTCCCCTATTTGTGCTTTCCATGTGAAGTCTTTCAAGAAAAAGAAGGAATCAAGGAAAAAAAATCATCACCCTATAACAATTTATCCCTAGGAGGGATTATCACCCCATAACGTCCTTAGTTAAATTTCCCCATTTTTCCATGTACTTGCAAGACGAGAGGCCAAAATTATCAGACATAAATCTAGCTGGAGTACCAAGTTTTGATTTCTCCCCCAAAGCTTATTCTTCCTTGAATTTCTATTTCCCATTTTTCAAATAGGCAAATATAGATAGTGGAGGAGCACCAGGAGAAAAATACCAACTGCTAGCAAACAAAAGTTTTAACAAATATTCTGAAACAATAAGAGTATACCTGAATTCCTGAGACACAGTGGTAGCATGGCCCCTACGGTACCAACTGGGGGTGTTTTTAAAGCATTTGAAAAGCCAGTTTCTTTACTTTTTTCCTTTTGAATTTTGCTCTCTGGGAGGGGAACAATGCCTTTCTCTCCTCTCTGAACCAAAAACCTAGTTCCCTCTTTGTTAACATCTTCATTATGCAAGAGCATGAAAGCCTATACATAAGGGATTGTGTCCCATTTACCCGATCTTTGACAAAAGAGTTCAATTGTAAAGATCTGTTAAGTGGCATTTTTCATCAAAATCTAACACAGGCATGGACCACATTTTGCCACAGTAGAATGTCAATTCACTTTTAGTCATAGGACCATGGCTAAACACTGTCCAGTCAACTAGGATGTGGCTCAGAGGACTTAGATGCTATCAAAACTGAGTTGTTCATTTTAGGGGGAAAAAAGTATTTAGAAGAAAGAAAAAGCCAAACCAAACCAAACAATGAATACTTGCCAAACATAAATTTCCTGGAATTTTAGGTCTCTGACTCTCTCACTAACCAGTACCCCAAAGTCACCCAAGCAAGGTCCAAATGGCTTTTTAAGCCCAAAACAGTGGAGATAGAAGATCCCAGTGTGCGCAGATGGAAAGACTTGGTAGCTGCCAGGAGGTCCTAAGTCCTGACCGCCATTTGGCTTCCTAGTAGGAACCCAGAAGGCCCACCCAGAGGCCACCTTGATTCTTGGTGGCTTCATCGAAATTGTTACCAGAATCAAATGTCCAGGTTGTCCGCCGCTCAAGTACCAATATTTTGGAGACAAGAGTTGGTGGGAAGGAAGCAGGTGTATTCAAGGCCAACTTTGAAGACAGAGGGGCTGGTTCCTCACAGCTCCATCTTCCTGGGATCAGGGGCGGGTCAGGCTCCTGTGGGGAGGGAGGGACAGTGAGGCTGCAGGCTGGGCGGGGTCTTCATCAACTGCAGTGTGTATCTTCTCCAGTACCTCGCAGTGAATTTCCACCTCCTGGGGCTGGTTACTAAGGGAGGGTGTTACAACAATGCCTGTCTGGGTTCTGTGCATCTGAAGAAAGGTTTAGCAGTTAACATCTAGGTAGAGCTTCTCTTCAAAAAGAAACGAAGTGCGAAGAACCATGATTTCACGGAAGCTCCTGTTATATGACGAGTCTCCATTTTTCAGGGTGGCAGAAATCTAACCTAGGTCTCCTCTTTCTCCAGGAGTTGTTTCTAAGTTCCTGGTCCCAGGAGCTGAGCATACTGTCGTATGCCCCTCTGGGCCCTTGCTCTAGAGGAACAAGAAGTCTGTGCTGCTTTGAAATCCTTGTCGGGGCACAAGGACACTGCAGGCCTGTGTGGCCCTCTGTCTGGACACTCACCTTGGCCATGTCCACTCTGCTCTCAGCCCCTGCTGATGTGGAAACTGTGAGCCCTCCACATTCCCCAGCTCTGTCTGGGAATGAGTGGCACCGCTTCTCTATGCCCGTGGGTTCTCTGCAACCCATGTGGGCTTCTAATCCTAGCTGCTCAGGGTTCAGAGATATGGAGCTGGGTATTCTCATAAACACAAAGCAGAATCTTGCTTCCTGCCTTCTCCTTGCTGGGGCAAAGCTGAGGCGAGGGAAGCTTTTAAAACTCCCTGAGCATTTCCGTTAGGTGGTCAGAAAGGAAGGCCCGTCCATGGCTTCTCCTTGCAGGTGGGGACACCAGCTCAGCAGCCACATCCCAAGCACTGCACCTCCTTTTCTCAGTGGCACAATGTCAGGACAGTCTCTGCAGCCTGCAAACCGCACCATGTGGTGCTGTAATGGCCATGATTTCTCCATCTTGGGGTCAGGGGTGATTGCAAAGAGTAGCGCCATGAGAGCAGGAGGAGGAAGACTCCAAGAAAACATGCCGAGGTCTCTCGAATGCTCTGACCTCAGATACCAGCTCCTCTGCCTCTGTCTGGGGCACAGACCTCTTTAACCTCGTTTTGTCTTTTTTTATTATTATGACTGCTTTGCTTTAAAATGAGGCAGGTAGGAAAGATACAGTGTAGAGCAGAGCTGGAGAGAGACTCTCAGGCCATCACCTTGGACTCTGGACTGGCTTGCTATCACCCGTCAAGTCACGGGTCAGGTGTGGACCTCCAGAATGCCTGGGAGTTCTTAAACCTCTCTCGTCTGTCCAAGGGAGCTGAGGGCCACCTGAGGACGAGGACAGAGAGAACAGGCTACTCTCCACTGGACCAGGCCCTAGGTGCCCTTGCCAACTGCTGCCCCGGTGCGGGCAGAGTGGTCCTTGCTCTCATCAGCCCCGCAGGAAGCAGACGCCTCCACCCCGCGCTCCTCCATCGTGAAGTGAATGAGCAATCCATTTCGGCCTCATGTCCCGCTGTCCACCCACTTGGGCTCACTGTTTGCACACCCAGCAGGAGGGGGAGGAGAGAATCAGATGCACCACTCTGAGAATAACTCCGCCCTGTTCAGAACTCACCAGTGTAGAAAGCAATCCCATGAGTCATTTCATACTCAGAGTAACCAGCAGAAAAAGAAAATTGAGGCTCACTCAAGTTAAGTGCTCTGAAGTCGCACAGCTAGGAAGTGGCAGACAGAGGCATGAACCACGGTTGGTTGACTTCAAAGTCCATTGTGTTAGATGGCTTTTTGTCCCTGTGACCAAAATACCTGACAAGAATAACTTAGAGGAGGAAAGGATTATTTGGCCTCACAATTTCAGAGATCCAGTCCATGGTCAGCTGGCTCCACGGCAGAAACATCGTGGTGGCAGGGTGTGGTGAAGGAAAGCTGCTCAGCTCATGGCAGCCAGAAAGCAGGAAGAGAAGAAAGGGCCTGAGAGAAGATGAACCCCTCCAGGGCATGATCCGGTGACCTACTTCCTCCACGTCTGAGCACGTGAGACTTTGGGGGAAATTCCAGGTCCCAACCACACCACCATTGTCTTTCCAGAACAATCTGCAACCTGATGTCTTCCTTCTGAGCGCTGCCTAGAGGGTTACTCAGCAGTGCAGTCAGGCCAGGCACTAGAGTTCCCAGCTGACTGCTCAGAGCCAGCAGGCAGAGGCAGCATCTGCCTGGGGCTGAGGCTTCCTGGTCCAGCGCAGGCCCACGAAAGCATCCACATGTGGCTTGGGACTTGGGCCACAGAGCTGCACTGCCTGGGTCAAACCCAGGCTCTACTGCTCACTGGATGGGGGAAAGCCACACAAGTTCTTTAAGTTTGCTTCCACCTCTGGGCAAGGAGAACTGTGATATTAGTGCCCATCTCATAGGGCTGATGTGGGACTCAAATAAGATTTGAAACTGCTTGGTAAGTATTTTTCAAATCAGTCCTTCTCAATGGGACATAAGGCCTCCAATGGGTAAAAGTTGTTTTTTGGTTTTGGGTCAATTTTTTTTGTTTGTTTTTGTACTTGGGATTGAACTCAGGAGCATTCTAACTCTGAGCTATACCCCAGCTATTTTTATTTTTTTATTTTGAAACAGGGTCTTGCTAAGTTGCTGAGGGTCTAAGTTGCTGAGGCTGGCCTCAAACCTGCGATCCTCCTGTCTCGGCCCACCAAAGTACTGGTATTACAGGCATGCACCACTGTGGCCAGCTGAAAGTTGGTTCTTAGGAGGTGAAAAATATTAGATATTATAACAGTTTGTGGCCCACCAAAGCTCAGCTCTACTCAACAAAATTATCTCTTACTGTTTAATTTCTTTCATTAGGAGGAAATTTAATTTTTCTCCTTATGGGAACAATAACAAAATAAAGGTTGAAAAATGCTGCAATAAGCATTGGCTGCCAGCTTCTCAACACTCAGTAACCCCATGCACCTCAATTCTGTACTCGCAGCTTCTTGCACACAGCCAGCCCCAAGATTTCTGTCCCTTTGTCCCTGGAGCTCCTTTTCAGAAGCTCCCCAGCCCCATCTTTGACCCCTTGTCACCTCCTATCTTTCACAGTTCAGCTCCAATCCCACTCCTTCCTAAAGTCCTGCCCATCTTCCCAGGAGGAAGGAATTTCTCTTCAAGACCTGCCCTCCAGGCCTCTCTATTACAGCAGTAATTCAATTGATGTCCTGACTAAGAGAATGAGTTGTTTACGCAGACAGAAGTGGAAAGAGGACTTTACATTACCGTCCTCTCCCCCACGGGCTTCACCTTCTAGGGAGGGAGGAAGTCATGCCCACTGGGCCCACCATGGTGGTTCCTGGGTCTCCAGGTTATGCAGGCTCCTGGCGATGGGTGATGAGAAGGGCCAGCAAATGCAGTGGCTATATTAGTTGATAACATTAAAAAGAACCATACCCCAAACAAGAAAATCTATAGATAGAGAGAGACAGAAAGTAGATCTGAGGTTTCCCAGGACTGTGGGGTGCTCCGGGGAGGTAGTGGAGGGTATTAGTCAGGGTCCACTAGAGTAAACAGAACCCACAGGACACATATATGGTAAAAGGGGACTTATCAAATCAGCTGACAGTCCAAGGCAGTGTAGTCCCAAGTCTCCAACTGCACGTAGAGAGCTGGAAGAACCAGCAGCTGGTCAAGCAGTCCAAGAGCTGGAGTCTCAGAATCGGAGAGACCACTAAATCATTCTCAGTCCAAGATGGAAAGGTCAGGAAATGATGAACCAGAGAAATGATGGTGAAGGTCCAGTTCGAAGAGCTGAAGGCTAATATCTCAGACGAGAACAGACGTGCTTTCTTCAGGAAGAACCATGCAAGCCTTCACGTGGCTTTCTCCTTCTTTTATCCAGGTCCTACGCCTATCAGAACCGTGCTGCCCACATTCAGGGCAGGACTTCCCCTTCGATCTGCTGTTACATAAACCAATCATCTCATCAACACATCCAAAGTCATAGAATCTTAGGTGTTTCATGATCCAGTCCAGTCGGCAATCCAGACGAACCATCACAGGGAGTCACACTGAAAGGGGATGGAGTTTCTTTTTGAGATGAGGAAAATGTTCTAAAACCGACTATGGTGGTAGTCATAGGTAGCTCTATACCCCAAACCATGGGGTTTTATACTTAACTGTGTGGTCTATGAACTTTAAGTCTCAGTAAAGCTGTTTAGAAATTAAGAGCTGAGCCAGGTGCAGTGATGCCTGCCTGTAGTCCTGATACTTGGGTTCAAGACCAGCACGTGGTAACTTAGCGAATTCCTATTTCAAAATGAAGAATAAAAGGAGCTGGGGGTGTAGGTCAGTGGTAGAGCACCTCTGGGTTCAACACACACACACACACACACACACACACACACACACACACTAGAAGTGCCGAGCTCAGAGAAGAAGGAAGATGGTGGCTTTGGGGCTGCAAGAGCTTTGAGGAGGACCAAGGGTGTAGTCAGAATGTGTGGAAGAGCGGCACCTGAGAGTCAGTGTGAGAAAGATAGAAAACTTTTGAGATCTAGCGTTTGCTGTGTCTTATGAGTGCATTGTTTATTAATATTTGGGGGTGGAGACACCACCATAAAGATGTAAGCTTATTTTCCAATATTAAGGATAACAGATTGCAACTCAACACTGTGCTGAGATTGAGCCACGAGGGAGCTGGGCTCTTCATGTCTTTCCACAAGACAGAGAGCCCTTGGAAAGTGCAGGCTGGGTCTCATGCACTCTTGTCCCCACACCCAGTCCCATGCTTCACCCCACATCATGGGCACGCTGCACATGGGTGCCCCGAGCTGAACCCCACTCCAACCTGCTTGGGCCTCAGATTGTGGACAAGTCACTTCCCTCTCTCAGTCTCCTCATGGGCAAACAACAGGGACTGGACAAGACTCCTCAAATCCTTTCTTGTTCTTAAATTCTGAATCAATGGTTAACCTGGGAGAGAAAAGGAAGAGAATTCACCTAGAAAGGAAACTGGAGTAGATTGTAACTTTCTCTGTAATGTTTTGCAGTGTAGAAAACCTGAAGAAAAGATTACAAATTGTTAACATTTGTGAAGTCCAGGGGAGGACACAAATGTCACACACATGAATGCACACTCATACAACCCTAAACTAAAGGGAGTAAAACAAAGGACTCGCACAGGTAAATGCAGGTGAATGATCTTAAAAGAAAGCGCTGAGTAACAATCTCCACCCCCACCCTTGCAAGAGGAACCAGAGGCTGGGAAGCAGCCGGTGGCCTCTGCTGCTTGCAGGCACTGGGAACCCAGGCAGAACCCACCAGCATCTGTATCCAGAGTCAAAGAAGGGTCGCGTGGAGCAAGTCCAGGGCCGCAGCAGCCTGATTCTGAATGATGCGCTGGCAAGTTGGGTATTCTAGTTTCATGAACTTTCAACCTTATGGATGAGTCTGGACTTTGGATCCCAAGGTGTGGGTCCCATTTTCAGTTCAGCTCCCAAATAGCCATATCACAAAGTCTCTCTGGACCTCCACAATCTCATCTTTAAAATAACATAAGGAAGCTGGGTGTGGTGATACAGGCCTGTAATCCCAGTACCTGGGAGGCTGAGACAGGATTGCAGATTTAAAGCTAGTGTGCAGTTACTTACTAGGACCCTGCTTCAAAATAAAAAAATTTAAATGGCTGGGGTGTATCTCAGTGGTGGAACATCCCTGAGCCCAATCCTCAGTAACACACACACACACACACACAATATTATAAGGAAATGGACTAAATAATGTTATGTGCATACATAAATCTCACTATCATGATGGGGAGGGAATGGAATGTGGGGAGATGAACAGACCAAGTGATGTTGTGTGCATGCATAAATGTATCACTATGAATCTTAGTATCATATACAATTACAATGCACCAATAAAGATTATTAACAATGATTAGGAGAAAATAAATGTTACATAGAAATCATCTTTCAGAGTACCTGGCATGTGCTGGGTGTCCAGGAAATGTTACAGCTGATGATGATGATGATGATGATGATGATGATGATAGCAGATACTAGTATAGGACCTATAGGTCCCGGGTACTGTTCTAGGCACTTGAGACATAGTCGCTTATACATGTCTCATGATGACACATATAGGGAAGGTAATGTTATTACACTTATTTTACAAAATAGAAATTGAGCAGAAGGAGGTGAATAGTTGTTGACAGCCATTCAGCTCATCAGCGGCTGAACTGAGACCCAATTCAGGCCACTTTAGCCTTTGGGTCATGCCACTCCTAGTGGAGGAGAGGTGGTGGCCAAACAATTGCCTGTTAGAATCACAGGTTCTTAGGGGGAAAAAGAATGCGTGGGGTTGTATTTATTCAGCATAACTTTACTGAGGACATTCTCTGTGCCAGGCATTGGGCCAGATACTGGGTATAAAATGGCAAGGGAAACCAACATCTCTCTCCCTCAAATTCATTATCTCTGAGAATTCCTAACCAGGGGAAGAGGCAGCATCATGCTGAAGTCGGCTCACATATGCTCCCAAAGGCCTATTATTAACTTTTCTGAAAATTTGCATGCTGGTTGCTAAACCCAGAGGTTATTGAAAATTAAATTATATGAACTTTAATAAATTATATTAAAAACAAAGATGATAAATCCTTAAAACTCACCACATCCTAATTGGTTTACCACATCTATGCTCTTGAGATTATTGGCATCTACTGTGTGTGTACGATGCAAACGTGATACAGTGCTGGCACGAAGCATCTCTGCTCAGCTCCACGTTCAGGGCATCACAATCAACCACGGTGTGAGTATTTACACAACAGAAATCCACACTTGATAAACCAGCACTTGGCCTACGGTTTTGGTGATGGTCTAGACTTCAGAAAGTGATGAAAAAAGAACAAAATAATATCATTTGCAAGAAAATGGAAGGATCTGGAGAACATTATGTTAAGTGAGATCAGCCAATCACAAAAAAAGAAGGGACATATGTTTTCATTAATATGTGCCACCTAGGGAGTAGTGGGGACACACAAGGGACTCCGGTTGATAATGGAGAACCCTCAGTGGGGCAAGGGAAGTGGTACAAGGGAAGGGGAAGGGCAAGAAAGAAGCGAATCAGTGGAATTACTAAAACAATGTGTACATGTGAGAATATACCAACATTCTCAGTACTTCATATGGGTGGGGGGAGGCGGGGGGGAAACTAAGAGCTATGTGCATGTATATTAACACCAAATAGATATTCATTGTGATGTGAGACTCCAATGCACCAATAAAACATGTTAAAAAAATAAAGAAAAAGTGTCAGTAATGCAGACTAAACATACATAGGCATCATGCCTATTGCCGCTACATTGTGAGTAGCTCAAAAAAATTGAGGAAATAGTCTAGTATTCAAAAGGTACTATCTGACTCAGCAAAGAAATTGCTCCCACTACTGAAAAGTAGGCAAAGCTCCAACACACAATTTTACTGTTTCACATTCATCTCGCTCATGAGTGTAAGCGAACTACCAGCTGGCATTCATGTTGGAACTACACGTTCATCAATTGTAGCCATAGGTTTCTAACAGAGGAAGTCAATACAATTGGGAAAATCAGCTAGAGTATTCTGGGAAGGCTCTATTGGCGATTATGGAATGTACAATAAAGAATATTACACATTTCATTATCATTTATAAATTATGTGCCACACCTACTTTGTATAAGTAAAACGTAGTAAGATTATGTACGTGTTATGGTTTGGACCTGGAACGCCGCTCAGGGGCTCATGTGTTAAAGGCTTAGGCCCCAGTGCGGTGAGGTCCAGCGGTGAGGCTTGGGGAAGGGACTGGTTCACGAGTGCTCCAAACCCATCGTCAGTGGATAAGTCCATTGATGGACTCATAACTGGAATTGACTATTGGGAGGTAGAGGAAACTGTAGGAGGTGGGCTTAGTTGAAGGATGTGGGTCTTTGGGGGCATGCCCTTGGGGATTACATCTTCCCGGTTTCTCTCTCTCTCTCTCTCTCTCTCTCTCCCCTCTCCCCTCTCCCCTCTCTTCTCTCTTTCTCTCCCCCCT